>JAJJWW010006748.1:0-162029 GCA_023531295.1 Papaver armeniacum
TTTTACGCTTGTTTTGAGTTTTATAGCTACTTTGGAGTCGCACGGAGGAAAAGAAGAAGAAATCACCCAATTTGAGCCAAAAGGGCAAAAAGGTCATTTTACGGGCGATTGATATATGGAGCCCAGTCAAGGTTAAGGGGCAACTCTTTTGGGAGGATCACTACGGATGGGACGGTTCAAGTTAAGGGGCTGCCAAACTGGCGACCACTTATCCCGAAACATAGTCTTGTATCGGTGGTAAAAGGGTTGGGTTATATCCATGGATGTTGAAACCCAAACCCATTTAACCCACACCCTAAACTCTGCTCCATACCCTAACCGCACAGGATCCAAACCCAAAACCGAATCCACTCCATTTAACTCAACCCTAAAATCGGGAATTCGTTCTTCTCAATCATAATATCACGAAAGGTCAACCGAGTAAAACAATGGAGGAAAATGGCGTCAGAAATCGAGAGAAATTGAAGGTGTTTTGCAAGAGAATCGAGGGAGAATCACGAGAGGTGTCGGCTGGCGATGAACAAAGAAGAAGGTGGTGATTGGAATTTGTGGCTCTTTGTTATTCGGATCGAGCAGAACCGGGGTGGAGTTGCGGTGGTGTTGGAACTTGACGAGCCGGTTTAGTCATGGCTGCCGCTGTAGATCGATCGTTGGTATGAATTGAAGATGGGGGTTTTGCTTGGAATTGGTGGTTAGGGTTCGAGCCTACTTCTGAATTTGAGATAAAGATCGAGAGAATGGTAGTTGTTATCAAGTTACAGGGCAGAGCTGGAGAAGATGGAGCTTGTTGGTGGCATTGTTGCAGGTAACAGAATCAATGCAATGGTTGTTCTTGAGGTGGAGTTGAAGCAATTGCAGATGCCAGGTCTGAAGCGGATTGAAATAGAGTTGGTTCTGGTGGCTATATGAAGCTTAATTCTGTGCAGGTTTGATTGGTTGGTGACAAGGAAGCTCAGAGGGTGAAAGTGAGCAATAACTGGCTAATGGAGTAGCAGATTGTGTTGTTGCAACGATTAGAAGCTGAGATTGCCATAAGAGATGGTGTTATTGATTGAAGCATCAATGGAGAGAATGGGAATTCATGGCAAGAAGACAAAGGTTCAGAATGGGTTTGTGATGTTCTGTGTTGATTGATAATAGCTCGGGGTTTGAATCAAGTAGGTGGCTAGACCGAGATGGTTGCCGCTTGGGATGAGGATTAGAACGGGTTAAGTCTTTGGTGCTTAGAGTGAACCGATCTTTGTTGGAGGTAGTGCGCGAGGAAACTACAGTCACGGTAACAATGGCGGTGACACTGGTGGAGTTATGGCTTGAGGGGCTGTTTTGCAGTGTAAGCTGCAAGTTGCAGGGAAAATTGATGCTGCTGCCATTGTTGGCCAGGTAGAGAATGAGGTTGCAAAGCAGATGGAGGAGGCAGAAAGGGGTTAGCAAAGAAATGATGGCAGAAATTGTGGCTAGCATTGAGTGGTTTTGCAGTGAGGTGCAGATGGTGGTTGTTATGGTGTGTTCAGAATGAGAAGGGTTTGCACCCAAGCATTGTAGGAATTCAAGGAGCCTGAGATGATAGTGATGATTTTTGGCAGAGTGTTGTGGAGCAGCTGTGATGCTGTTGGAATTACAGGCTGCTGGTGGTAGGCTTGTGTTAGACTGTGGTGTTTGTGCTCAGGTGGTAGAATGGATACTGTGTTGCAGCTGGAGAGAAAGCTGAACTGAAATGGTAAGAGCCATTATGGCTGGGAGCAAGCAGTGATGCACCATCCTGGTGCAACACAAGAATTTAGCCTGGCAAGATCAAAATAGCTTAGGCCAAGTGACTCGAGTCCGACTCGTCCGACTCTCACCCATATTCGGACTCGAGTCCGACTCGGTGAGTCCCCTTGACATTTGACTAACGGTTGACTGACGGTTGACCTACTTTGACCGTTGGTCCTAACGGTGGATTCGACGGAATATTAGTCGAATATTCTCCCGACGACGTGAACTTTTCAGGTGACCGGTGACGACAATTCCGGCCACAATCCCAGTTTTCCGGCGAGCCAAAATTTCCAGAATTTTCTATGGACTTCTCTCATGGGTGTGAAGACTTGGGCTAGGAATTGGATGGAGAATTGGACTCAAATTTGGAAAGAGAAGGTGGAAGAGTTGAGAAAAGCTTGGATTTGGAAATTGAATTGCAAAAGGAAAAGGATTCTATTCCTTGGAAGATTTGGAGAATATTGAAGCCTATAAATAGAGAAGTTTTCTACAACTTCTACACATCTTTACACCTCTCACACACATCACTTGTGTTTTTGTTTGCTTTTCTAAGATTTTTTCTTTCTAATTACTTGTGTGAATTTGAAAATTCTTCTTTTAATTATTATTATTTGTGTGAATTTCAAAAACATGAGTAGCTAATTTTCTTATTGATTGAGGATGAATTCCTAGTTCTTAACATGATTTAAGTTTTTGTTTTCAATTCTACCTTGAGATTTTTCACATGATTATCGATTGTTTTTACTAATAGGAGTGATCTTAAAGACACTCATGATTGATTGATAGATTGTTTGGAGTGCACGCTAAATTGATTTGTTAATTGATCGATATCTAGTATAAGTTAGGGGAATACGTAATCGTTCTCGACACTTTACACAAGTAGAAAACACGCGACCTTGCGGAGGGATTCCGTGGAGCAATTGTGTGTAGAAACAACGCTAGAAAGTGAACCAAGCGAACCGAGTTTAACTACTAGTACTAAACCTAAATTCATAAATCTTAATGCATTCAGGGAATAACATCTTGTAAGCGAACCTCGTGGTGGTTCTTTTGAATAGAATCGATAACTAAGCGGACTGTTACTCGGTGAAGTTAGGGATTTTGGGGCTAGCTAAGCGTACCTGCTATCCTACGGTTGGTGATAATCTGTGACTAATAACAAGTAGAAAAGAACATAACTTGATTCATTGTTTCGTAACGAAGAAGGATTCCTTGATCTTGTCTCTCTTATTGCTTTCATCTTTCAACTTTCGATTTTAATTGCTTTGTTTATTTTTATTTTGCTTTTTACACCCCCCTTTCGTGACAACTTTTACAACTAAGATCACTTGCTCCTCGTGGGAACGAACTTGACTTCCATTATATTATTTTTAATTGAGTGGAAATATTGAATTAATTTGATTGCACCTACGACACGCATCAGTTACCAACCGCACCTAGGTTCGGTTGGTAACTTAATGAAAGTTACCAACCGTATATCATCCTGAATGTTAAGAATTTTTGAAGTAGTGATGTACGGTTCGAAACTATAGATGACTTACCAACCGTAGTTTAGTTACGGTTGGTTTCGATTCCTTTTTTATGAACCGTAATTAGTTACGGTTCGTATCCAAGATTTTCTAGCAACCGTAACTGGTATTACGATTGGGTTTTTCCCCAAATTGAACAAGTTACGGTTGGTAACTAGCTTATTTCCAACCGTATGTTCTTCAGAAAATTTTAAAAATTTGATCTTTTTACATACTTTAGATAATTTTGATCAACAAAAAGCTAATGGGAACTAATTTTGATCACTCACCTCTAATTTGCCACTTGAATCACTCATTTTGGTTGAGTGAATCAAAATCTAGGGTTTCACAAATATCACATAATTTTTTATTTTTTTATAACTCTAAAAATCTAATTTAAGAGTTATTATAAGTGAAAATTGATTATCAAACACTAATCTTGATTATCAACACTAATCTTGATTATTAATAATAAGGGTTAATTGGTCATTTCCATTTTTTTTTAATAAGGGGCACTTGAATTTACTTCTAATGACCTTTTTTTGTCTTATTAGGTTGCCGCCCCTCTCAGGGGCGGAGGCAACATACGGCAAGGGTAGGCAACTGCCTACCCTTGCCTCCCCAATCTCTCCTCTAGTAGTGTAAATTTTCGGCCCAAATAGCAATAAATAAGCTTTTGCCTACCCCAAATAAAAGCCCATGTCCAATACTCCTATACAAAGCAAAAGGCAAAGAAGGCAGAAACAAAAAAAAAAAAAAAGGAAAAAATCACAACCTATTCTATTTCCTTCTCTCCAGTCTCCATTCCCTCTTTGCTTCTGCCGTGAACTTATCAACAAAATCGAACAAAATCGTTTATTCTGCCATCAGTGCCATGGGTGTTCATACAGATGTTTGGTATGGAAAAGTTTATAGGCAAATTGCAGCGCTTAATGACCGGTTTGATGAATTGAACACCGAGTTACTTCTTTGTATGTCGCATTTAAATCCAAGCGAGAAGTTTTCAGAATTCGCATTCGAATGACATAAGAGTTCGGCTTTTTTTGTTAAGTATATATACAAGGCTTTTTTGAGGAAGAATATTGTGTACAAGGTCACTTTTTGGTGAATATTGAAACATTTCAGAATTAACTAGCTAACATAACATGTCATGTGTTCTTATGAAATGCTATTAGGTATTGTAATACAATTTTTCATGTGCAATGATTTTTTTTTTTTTTTTGCTAAGTATGTTTTTTTTGGTTGCCTACCCTCTCTTGAAATCCTGGCTCCGCCACTGGCCCCTCTACCGATTCCTACCGGCGCCCCTTTACCAAGATTGTTAAAAATATCGTGTTCATTACAACTGAATGAGATTGTACTTACTGGAGTCTGGGTTATGTTGGGCTTGGGCTTTAGTAGTTAAAACAGCTGAAGGTCGGCTGGTTCTGAAAGAGTATAAAATCTACCAAACGAGTACTTAGTAGGTCAATCCAAAAAGAACCCTGTTTTAGGGAAAATTTAGGGCATATCAAGTAATGACAAAATAGGGTCATTAGATAGTAAATCTAAAAGGCCATTTCCAAATATTTTTTAATGGCAAATTTGCCCTTTTGTTATTAGTGTTAATAGTAGGGATTAATGTTATTAATTGTTAATTGTTAATAATTTTGATTAGTGATTAATGTTAATGATTAGTGATTATGATGATTAAGTTATAAAATTTAAATTTGGTGAAGAAAAACAAAAGTTTTGTTATGTTTTGGAGAAGGAGAAGGGAAAGTGAGGAAAACATTTGTATTTTGATTCAAGTAATCTCAAAGGATGAGGAGGGAAAATCTTCAGCTAAAAAAACTCGGAAAATACACATAAGCTACAACAATGATCCGAAAAAGACTGATTTCTTAGATTATGAGAACAATTTTACCCAAACTCAAAGTCAAACTCATGATGATGATTCTTATGAGCCAAATCCAAAAGATGAATACATCGATAAGAAACCCAATGCTAACATTACACAAGTACACTTTTAGATTATGTTTAATTTCATTTCTGTAGGTTGAAATCATCAAAAAATTGACTTTTTTTGCCCAGATTCGGCGAACCAGGGATAGGTTCGGCTTGAAATTATCAGTTGAACCTAACTGGTATGCTATAGAATATGAACAGTTCGGCTTACTAGAAATACAATAGTTATTGGCCGAACTTATATGTTCGGCTTATAAGAAATTTTCTTTATAAGCCGAATCTATCCTGAGAGTTTTGAAAAAAACCTAAAGTGAAGGTTCGGTTTTTACTCTAAATATCGTATAAGCCGAACCATATATTTTTCAAGTTAGGCTCATATTCAAAAATCGTATCAGCCGAACATGTAACTGATTTTCCAGAAAATACTTAAGTTCATAATCATATAGGGGTTAGGCATCTTATTACATATTTTTTCTATTGTCCAACCTTTCTTATGATGAATCAATCCTAATAAGTGGAAATGAATAAAATTATTAAGAAATTGAAGTCTACTAATGGAGAATACCAAGGTCCAAAGTGAACTATTTAAAATCAAGGAGATATTATATTCATCTTCAAGAGAATAAAAAGATGAAAACAACGCAAAAAGAATGAGATCATTCCGACATCGGATGAAGTTATGGCCAAACTAAGATCGAAAGACTTGAGTCTACGGAGAAAAGTTCGGCTGGTAACTCATCAGCACGAGCCAGCCGAACCTGTAGCCTATAAATCAGTATTTTCGAAGTGTTTGGAGAGAGATGTTCAGCTTGAAAGTGATGTAATCGAGTCAGCCGAACCTGACAACCATTTGGGGCAACTATCACTTCTCAGGTTCGGATGGTAATGGTTGGGAAGGTATTAGCCGAACCTGACACTGTATTAACCACCTAGGAAGTTCGGCTATCGTTTAGAAATCAATTACAAGCCGAACTATTCATAAGCACTTTCAGAGCGAAGAACAATGAATAGTTCGGCTGTTAATTTATCTTGCTAATCAGCCGAAATTCATTCTGTAACCCCAATAAGTTCTTGTTTATTCTGAATTAAACATATTCTATCAGTGAAAAACAATAAAATAAGAGATGGTTTTTAGAAAATAAATTATAATCTTCATTTTAGGAGTTGGTTCTTCATTCCGTTGAATTTTTGCTTCCAATACTTCAAATTCTTCTTATTCTTCAATAGACGGATTAGAAAAAAGATTTAAAATGATTACCTATTGCAAGTTTCTTTGTGCGAGCTATTTTTGTTGTTGTGTTTAATCGACAATCATATTTTCACGAATTGACGATCAAATTTTCAAGATCGAATTTTTGCCGACGGTTTCACGAGCGGGAATCGGGTAGAGAAGAAGAGAAGATGTTTAAATTTAAAACAATTTTTGATTTTTGGTTTTTAATTTAAGGATAATGGCAATTTAGTAATATAAACAGTTTAAGGGTATATGGGTCATTACATGTCCATTAGACACCCCTTTATAAACACACCCAAGTTAGGAAAATAAATTTGTATGCCTAAAAAGTTCTACGTATGCCCTAAAAAATGAGTAGATGTTTTTCCTCATTTAATTGGAGGCCCTAAAACCTAATTAGGGGCCTCACCCAATTTTTCTCCGAATCAATGACGACTCTTTACTGATGTTAATGTTTCCAAAGACGCCTCTAAAGGAACACTAATGTTTCCAATGACGACTCTAAGGGAACACTAGTTTAACGATGACCTTTTTCTCTGTTAACTAGTGTTTGCTAACTAGTTTTAGATTTTTGGATCATAGTGATGGATGTGGGTAAGAATGGAGATTTTGGACTCTAACGGAAAAACGACACTAGAACACGAAGGTTTATTAAAAATGAGCAGAACACCGCGATTACAATGTTTTAAATGGAACACTAATGTTTCGAGTAAAGGATGAACTGGGTTCGCAAATCAAATTCAAAATATAATTTATCGAAAATTTTATTAAAATTTTGCCTCAATTGTCATTATAGTACTGTACATTTAACATCCATATTCTCCAACTCTGTCAATTTCAGCTTTTTATATCACCAATCACTATATTAGTCTTCAAAAAGGAGTTAATTGGCCAAGCTGTGCCTAACATTTATTTTTGTTGGATTGTTAACGTTTAAGCATCGAATTAAACCATTGACATAGACCACTACATCTCTTTATTGGATATGAATAATTTATTCTTCAACGTTCTTAGTCGACTAGTTTCAATTTCCCCCAGCATCTTAAAAATTATCCAACATCTCGGTAAAGCGTGTGTGTTTTATTACCTTTTTTTTTTTTTCTTTTTCTTTTTGAACTGTTTAGCGTTTATATACTTCATCCAACAAAGAGTTTTATTTTTTGCTACTACCTTAGAAAAATATTAGCAGCGGAAACAAATCAATATCGTTTTGTTCTTATATATGGGAAAATAAATACACCATTTGTATACATAGCATGCTTAATAATCCATAGCCTGATGCCTTAAAGGCCTACTTAGACTCATTTAATGGACATTTTTGGAAGAAAAAAAAAACTTCAAAATATCGTGAGGATCAGTTGGAAAATGAGATTGTTGCTTCATTTTCTTTTACTAAGACAGGAAATCTCATGAAGTCCAAAAAATATCATGTTTTCGAATCGTTCAGAACAAACCAAAACATTGGCCTTTCAGTTTATGCTGAAAGTGAAAGTGAATTCTGGATAGGCAAAGAAATTCATGCTGAAAGTGAATTCTGGATAGGCATCCGTGGATTGCCTTTTCATCTTTGGAATTCAAATTCTTTTAACACTATTTGTGCTCCTTGGGGTACTTTTGTTTCTCTTCATTCGGAATCTGGAAGTCATACTAAACTAAACAGATGTTTGATCAAAGTAGATGTTTGATCAAAGTGAGAACTCCATTGAATAACATTCCGGCAACTGTTCTATTTCAAAAAATTTGGTTAAGCATCGAGTGGATTCATGATCCTCATTTTTATCTTCTTAATCATAAACCAAAAATTAGATCAGTCATTGTGATCGTTGATCAAAATCCTGATCATGAGTTTCAACAACAATCTAATCAGGAGGCGGATTTTTTGGTACTGAATCATTCAAGTGCGAGTTCACAGCCTAAGAATAAGTCTCAGAATATTTCAATTTCAAACTGCTCTTCTACGTCAAATCAGGCATATCCAGTAATGACAAAATATGGTCATTAGATAGTAAATCTAAAAGGCCCTATTCAAATATTTTTGTAATGACAAATTTGCCCTTTTGTTATTAGTGTTAATAGTAGCGATTAATTGTTAATAATTTTAGTTAGTGATTAATGTTAATGATTAGTGATTATGATGATTAAGTTATAAAACTTAAATTTGGGGGAAGAAAAACAAAAGTTTGGTTATGTTTTGGAGAAGGAGAAGGGAAAGTAAGGAAAACATTAGTATTTTGATTCAAGTAATCTCAATGGATGAGGAGGGACAATCTTCAGCTAAAAAAAACTCGGAAAATACACATAAACTATAACAATGATCCGAAAACGACTGATTTCTTAGATTATGAGAACAATTTTACCCAAACTCAAAGTCAAACTCATAATGATGATTCTTATGAGCCAAATCCAGAAGATGAATACATCGATAAGGAACTCAATGCTAACATTACACAAGTACACTTTTAGATTATGTTTAATTTCATTTCCGTAGGTTGAAATCATCAAAAAATTGACTTTTTTCCCCAAATTCGGCGAACCATGGATATGTTTGGCCTGAAATTATCAGCCGAACCTAACTGGTATGCTATAGAATATGAACAATTCGGCTTACTCGAAATACAATAGTTATTGGTCATACATATATGTTCGGCTTATAAGAAATTTTCTTTATACGCCGAATCTATCCTGAGAGTTTTGAAAAAAACCTAAAGTGAAGGTTCGGTTTTCACTCTAAATATCGTATAAGCCGAACCATATATTTTTCAAGTTCGGCTCATATTCAAAAATCGTATCAGCCGAACATGTTACTGATTTTCCAAAAAATACTTAAGTTCATAATCATATAGGGGTTATGCATCTTATTACATATTTTTTCTATTGTCCAACCTTTCTTATGATGAATCAATCCTAATAAGTGGAAATGAATAAAACTATTAAGAAATAGAAGTTTACTAATGGAGAATACCAAGGTCCAAATTCAACTCTTTAAAATCAAGGAGATATTATATTTATCTTCAAGAGAATGAAAAGATGAAAACAACGCAAAAAAAAAAAAATGAGATCATTCCGACATCGTACGAAGAAGTTATGGCCAAAACAAGATCGAAAGACTTGAGTCTACAGAGAGAAGTTCGGCTGATAAACTCATCAGCACGAGCCAGCCGAACCTGTAGCCTATAAATCAGTATTTTCGAAGTGTTTGGAGAGAGATGTTCACTTGAAAGTGATGTAATCGAGTCAGCCGAACCTGACAACCATTTGGGGCAACTATCACTTCTCAGGTTCGGATGGTAATGGTTGGGAAGGTATTAGCCGAACCTGACACTGTATTAACCACCTAGGAAGTTCGGCTATCGTTTAGAAATCAATTACAAGCCGAACTATTCATAAGCACTTTCAGAGCGAAGAACAATGAATAGTTCGGCTGTTAATTTATCTTGCTAATCAGCCGAAATTCATTCTGTAACCCCAATAAGTTCTTGTTTATTCTGAATTAAACATATTCTATCAGTGAAAAACAATAAAATAAGAGATGGTTTTTAGAAAATAAATTATAATCTTCATTTTAGGAGTTGGTTCTTCATTCCGTTGAATTTTTGCTTCCAATACTTCAAATTCTTCTTATTCTTCAATAGACGGATTAGAAAAAGATTTAAAATGATTACCTATTGCAAGTTTCTTTGTGCGAGCTATTTTTGTTGTTGTGTTTAATCGACAATCATATTTTCACGAATTGACGATCAAATTTTCAAGATCGAATTTTTTGCCGACGGTTTCACGAGCGGGAATCGGGTAGAGAAGAAGAGAAGATGTTTAAATTTAAAACAATTTTTGATTTTTGGTTTTTAATTTAAGGATAATGGCAATTTAGTAATATAAACAGTTTAAGGGTATATGGGTCATTACATGTCCATTAGACACCCTTTATAAACACACCCAAGTTAGGAAAATAAATTTGTATGCCTCAAAAGTTCTACGTATGCCCTAAAAAATGAGTAGATGTTTTTCCTCATTTAATTGGAGGCCCTAAAACCTAATTAGGGGCCTCACCCAATTTTTCTGAATCAATGACGACTCTTTACAGTCGTTAATGTTTCCAAAGACGCCTCTAAAGGAACACTAATGTTTCCAATGACGACTCTAAGGGAACACTAGTTTAACGATGACCTTTTTCTCTGTTAACTAGTGTTTGCTAACTAGTTTTAGATTTTTGGATCATAGTGATGGATGTGGGTAAGAATGGAGATTTTGGACTCTAACGGAAAAAACGACACTAGAACACGAAGGTTTATTAAAAATGAGCAGAACACCGCGATTACAATGTTTTAAATGGAACACTAATGTTTCGAGTAAAGGATGAACTGGGTTCGCAAATCAAATTCAAAATATAATTTATCGAAAATTTTATTAAAATTTTGCCTCAATTGTCATTATAGTACTGTACATTTAACATCCATATTCTCCAACTCTGTCAATTTCAGCTTTTTATATCACCAATCACTATATTAGTCTTCAAAAAGGAGTTAATTGGCCAAGCTGTACCTAACATTTATTTTTGTTGGATTGTTAACGTTTAAGCATCGAATTAAACCATTGACATAGACCACTACATCTCTTTATTGGATATGAATAATTTATTCTTCAACGTTCTTAGTCGACTAGTTTCAATTTCCCCCATCATCTTAAAAATTATCCAACATCTCGGTAAAGTGTGTGTGTTTTATTACCTTGTTTTTTTTTTTTTTTTCTTTTTCTTTTTGAACTGTTTAGCGTTTATATACTTCATCCAACAAAGAGTTTTATCTTTTGCTACTACCTTAGAAAAATATTAGCAGCGGAAACAAATCAATATCGTTTTGTTCTTATATATGGGAAAATAAATACACCATTTGTATACATAGCATGCTTAATAATCCATAGCCTGATGCCTTAAAGGCCTACTTAGACTCATTTAATGGACATTTCTCGAAGAAACAAAAAAAACTTCAAAATATCGTGAGGATCAGTTGGAAAATGAGATTGTTGCTTCATTTTCTTTTACTAAGACAGGAAATCTCATGAAGTCCAAAAAATATCATGTTTCGAATCGTTCAGAACAAACCAAAACATTGGCCTTTCAGTTTATTCTTTACCATTTTCCTCTTTTTAGAATGATTTCTCCTAACGCATGATTAGTGAGTACAAACATGGGTCAGTTACAATGAGTTAATTTACTTATTCATAGTTGTATACTTACTTGAGTACAAAGAGTCTGGCTCATGTTGGGCCTGGGCTGATGAACTTAAAATAGCTTAAGGTCGGCTGGGCTTGTTTGCACTTTTCTTTTCTTTTTCTCAAGTATTCAACTTTCAAGGATAAAATTTATCAAACAAGTATCCAAAAGTTAAATAAACTGGATTTGTACCCGTGCTGCGCACCGGATATACTTTTTCTTTTAACTTGGTGTGCGATGGGCTTCGCCCTTGATCCATGGCGATGTATTTTTGAATTGGTATGCGTGGGGGCTTCGCCCGCACCGTGGCGATGCCTTTTGATTTGGTGTGCGCGGGCTTTGTCCTACCCCGTGGAGATGTATTTTTGATTTGGTGTGGCTGGGAAAATACATTAAATAGGTGGAAAATATGTGCAGATTTCATTTATTTTTTTCCTTTGAACTTGGTGTGCGCGGGGCTTCGCCACGCCCCGTGGCAATGCACTTTTGATTTGGTGTGCGCAGGGCTTCGCCTCGCCCCGTGGAGATGTAGTTTTGATTTGGTGCGGCGGGACAAATCTAAAGACTTAACGGCCTAGATAAATAAAGCTCCCACGTTGAATGGTGAGGAAACCCTCGTTTCCTATTGGTCGAAATAGGCATTTTTTGATTTTTGTGAAACGAACGTTTTGGTGAGGACACTTGGCAACAATGATTAGTTTAAAAAGAATTGGAAGAAGATGAAAAAGGAAACCAAATTTAATTTGGAATTTATAAAAGTGACAATATTTAGTGAGGACGCTTGGCAACATATGATTGATTTAAAAATTATGAACTTAAAAGTAAATCCTAAATTACCATGTTTAGAATTTTATGGAAGTCCAACTACAATTTGGAAATCGAGTAATTGTTATATTAGGACTATTTTTTTTCTAAATTAACATATAAAGGTGAAAAAATCCTCATATTTTCTACGAAAATAAAAATAAAAATAAAAATAAAAAACCTATTTAATGTATTTTCCCCGCCACACCAAATCAAAAATACATCTCCATGGGGCGGGAAGAAGCCCTGCACTCACCAAATCAAAAATGCATTTCCACGAGGTGGGGCGAAGACACGCGCACACCAAGTTAAAAGGAATAAATAAATAAAATCTGCACATATTTTCAACCTATTTAATGTATTTGCCCTGCCATACTAAATCAAATATACATCTCCACGGAGCGAGGCGAAGCCCCGCGCACACCAAATCATGTATTGCCACGGGGCGGGGTGAATCCCCGCGTACACCAAATCAAAAATACATCGCCACGGGGCAGGGCGAAGCCCTACGTACACAAAATCAAAAATACATCGCCATGGGGCGGGGAAAAGCTCCGCGCACACCAAGTTAAAAGAAAAAATATGCCCGATTGCATAGCACGGCACAAATCTAGTACATTATATAGGTGGAGGATATGTGTAAATTTTATTTATTCTTTCCTTTTATTTTAGCAGAAAATATGTGGATTTTTTTCCCCTTTATATATCATAATTTGGAAAAAAAATCGTTTTAATATGGTAATTACTCGATTTCCAAATTGAATTTGGACTTCCATAAAATTCCAAACACGGTAAGTTATGTTTTCCTTTTAAGTTTTTAATTTTTAAACCAATCATATGTTGCCAAGTGTCTTCACCTAAATATTGTCACTTCCTTCAGAGTCCGAATTCGTGCATACTCCTTAACGAGTGTATATTTCACAATTCAATCTGTACCCTTGATTTAATTTAGGGAGTTATTTAACGAGGGTCGTGATTCTAAACATGGAGGGTAATAGGGCCATCAGTTAAATAATCAACCAATCAGAAGAATATGTGAAATATACACTCGTTAGAAGAGTGTGACCAAATTTGGACTCCTTCATGAATTCCAAATTGAATTTGGTTTCCTTTTTTAATCTTTTTCCTATTCTCTTTTAAACCAATCATATGTTGCCAAATGTCCTCACCAAAACGCTGGTTTCACAAAACTAAAAAAAAAAACATATTTCAACCAATAGGAAGCGACGGTTTCCTCACCATTCAACGTGAGAGCTTTATTTGTCTAGGCCTTTAAGTCTTTAGATATTTTCCTCTGTTAACTACTGGTTTACGATTTTTGGACTTTTGGATCATAGTCATGGATATGCTTCCTCCGTTTTAAAATAATAAGCTTTGCTCATGTGCAAAAATGATTTTTGAGCATAAAGGTTTGTTAAAAATGAGCAACAACTACGATTACAATGTAAGAACAGAGATCCTGGACTCCTGTGAAAAAATGACACTAGAGCATAAAGGTTTGTTAAAAATGAGCAACAACTGCGATTACAATGTTTTAATTGGAACCGGGTTTGAAAATTAAACTCAAGACATAATTTATCGAAAAATCTATTAAAAATTAGCCTCAATTTACAAATACCTTAACATACAAAAAATATTATGAACCCGGCTTAAGACTGCTTCCTTACATCAACATCAATATTCTTCAAATCAGCGAAATTCTATATTTTACATCACCAATCACTATATTAATTAGTCTTCAAAAAACCATTTATTCAGCCTAGCAACACATGGTATCTCTTTTTACTGGTTCGCTAACACCTGACCATAGTATAAAACCCATTTATAGAGACCACCACATATCCTTGGATATGAATAATTTCCTCCTAAACATTCTTAGTTGACTAGTTTCAATTTCCCCCATCATCTAAAAAATGATCCAACTTCTAGCTAAAGTGCAAGTGTCCATTAATTATTTTTTTTGTTTGAACAGTTGAGTGTTTCTTACTTCATCCAACGAAGAGTTCTATCTTTTGCTACCTTAGGAAAACATTAGCAGCGGAAACAAATCAGTATAGTCTCATTTTTTATATATGGAAAAAATACACCATTTGTAATTGTACAACATGCTTAATAAATGATAGTCTGATACCTTAAAGGCCTACTTAGACTCATTTAATGAAAATTTCGGGAAAAAACACTTCAAAGTATCGTGAGGATCGGTTCCAAAATGAGATTATTGCTTCATTTTCTTTGGTAAGACAGAAAATTGATAAAACATGAGCATCAGAGGAAACAAAAAAAATTGAGAGAAAGATATCTATTGCATTGTGCTTATTAGACGTACAAAGCCGTAATACATATACAAAGATTACAACTAGAAGAATGGAAACAAAATATACAAAATATACGTACAAGAGATACGTACAATATTATGACAACACTCAATATATATGGAGTTAAGGAGAAGATATGTAAAGATACTATAGTATCTCGTAACACCCCCCCTCAGACTCAAGATGGTGCTGAACTCATCTTGAGTCTGGAATGCAAGAACTTTAGTCGAGGAGCAGGATGTGACTTGGTGAATAAATCTGCCAATTGAAATTATGAGCTTATGTGAGGAAGTAATTGTTCCACGCTTAAAGTGATGTCTTGTAAAATGACATTCAATGTCTATATGCTTAGTTCTTTCATGAAAAACATCATTATGAGTAATTTGAATTGCATATTTAATGTTGTCACAAAATAGAGGTGTAGGCGTAGAAATGACAACTCCCATGTCACTGAGTAACCATCGAAGCCATATGATCTCAAAAGTAGTATGATCTAGAGATCGATATTCTGCTTCAGCACTTGAACGAGTACAACAGTCTGCTTCTTACTTCTCCAAGATATAAGAGAATCTCCCAAGAACAATCAATACCCTGTAATGGATCGCCTATATGTAACATCCCCTACCCAATCTGAATCTAAGTATGCTCTAAGAATAAGTTTAGATTTGGATGAGAACTACAACCCCTAATATAAGGTTCCCTTGAGATAACGAAGTATTCTAAGAAAGCAGCATAATGAGTAGAACGAGGAGCTAACATAAATTGGCATACAATATGAACTGCATGACTTATATCAGGTCGAGTAATGGTTAAGTAATTCAGACTGTCTACCAATTGTCGATATAATGTTGGATTGGATAGAATCGTTCCATTTGAAGGACCATGTCTGCATCAGCAATTCCAGAGCATGCAATGATTTCAGATGCATATTTAGCTTGAGAAACGAAATAACCATCAGTTGATTTGCTCACCTCAATACCAAGAAAATAACTGAGTAGACCAAGATCCTTCATTTCAAAGCTTGTACGTAGATGATTTTTAAGATTTATGATACCTTCAATGTCACTGCCAATGATAACCATATCATCTACGTACAATAGAAGGATAACAATACCTTTGTTTGATAATCGTGTAAACATTGTTGAATCGTAGTAACTCTGTGTAAAGCCATATTGAAGAATTGCACGAATGAATTTCAAACCAAGCACGAGGTGCTTTTCTAAGTCCGTAGATATCTCGACGAAGTTTACACACCTGATTTGGAGCATAATCTAATCCAGGAGGAAGACGCATGTAGACTTCTTCTTGCAATTCCCCATTAAGAAATGCATTTTTCACATCCATTTGATGAAGATCCCACTGTCGAACAACATCAACTGCAATGAGTGTACGAACAGTTACCATGCGTGCAACATGAGCAAATATTTCCTCATAGTCTATGCCATATTCTTGAGTATATCCCTAAGCAACAACACGGGATTTGCACCGTTCAAGACTCCCATATGACTTGGTTTTGACTTTCTAGACCCATCTTCTTCGAACAACAGATTTTCCGAGGGGAAGATCTACCATTTCCTATGTACCAGCTTATTTATGTGCATTCAACTCATTTGTCATCGAATCGCTAACCGGTATAGTTGCAGGCTTCTACGTAGTTTCTTGGTTCATAAATAGACATAATAGTGGATAATGATCAATGGTAGTAAGAGAACTTAGTGGAGGTCTTAGATTGTGAGGTGGCAATGTGTCAACTTGAGAATCAGAATCTCTTTCCAAGGCAACATTGTTAGGTGGAGGCATAGAGTGGTCGAACACAGCTGGAATCTGATAAGTATCATCTGTATGTGAGACAGTTTCATTACTAAACACAGGCACTAGAGATGTATTGGTGTTAACTTCACTAGAAAAGGGATCAGTGTAAATGAAGTTCTCAAAAGAAGAGGATTTACTATTTGGAAGAGACCAAAATGGAACCTTTTCCCAAAATTTTACATGTCTAGAGACTCAAGTTTTCTACTACTTGAGGATCATAGCAAAGCGATATCCCTTTTGTTCAATACCATAGCCAAGAAATACATAGAGAACATTTTTTTTGAGTAAGCTTATTGCGTTCACGCTCTGGAAGGAGAACAAAACACGTTTAACCAAAGATTTTAAGCTCATGGTAATCAAGTTTCTTACCATAAAGGCATCCATAAGGAGAAATACCTCCAATGATAGTTGTTGGAACACGATTGATGGTATAAAACTAACATGTAAGGACCGACTCTCCCTAAATTGGATGAAACCGATGCGAAACTAGTTGAGTCTTAGCAAGTTTCAATAATATGACAATATTTTTGTTACGAAACTCCGTTTTCTCTGGAGTTTCTATACAAGATATTTGGAGTAATGTTCCTTGAGTTTTGAGGAAATCCTTGAAAGGACGAATATGTATTCACCCCCTTGATCAGCACAAAATATTTTGATTGTTTTACCAAACTGAGTTTTAATCATAGTTCAAAAGGTTACATAAGTTAAGGAATTATGTTCATGAACTAAATAGATAAACCCAAGTATATCGAGAATAATCATCAATGAAACTCACATAGTAAAATGCACCTCCTTTAGACATCATTGGAGATTTACCCCAAAGAAAGTCTTTGGTTGTTTTGCAAGTTTACAAGAGATGTAACTAGGTTCTTTGTCTTGTGTACATCTCCTAGTAGACCTTTATTGACCATATATGAAAGACGAAAAAATGAAACATGACCTAGTCTATAATGCCAAGACATGAAAGGAGATGTCGAGTGGGATGTAGTAGTTGAAGGCTGGAACATGATTTCGAGTTTTGATGTAATGTCGAGTCGAAAAGATATAATCGACCCACTATATGGCCTATCCCAACTAGTTTCCTGTTTTGAGATCCTGAATAACACACCAATAAGAGAGAAAATAATGTTAAAACCTTGATCACATAGTTGACCAATTGAGATGAGATTCATTGTAATCTTAGGAACAAGGAGAACATCTGGTACACAAATGTTATTTGAATCTCGAACCACCCCAATGTGACTGGCAGTTACAACAGTTCCATCAGTAGTGTGAATCTTAGGAGCAACAACTGGATAAAGATTGTCAAAAACTTTTGAATCATAAGTCATATGATTGGATGCTCCAGAATCTAGATACCATCCAATTGAGAAAATACCTGAAGGAGTAGAGAAGACAGATGCAACTACATTATTGTTACTGACTGAAAGAGCTTGTTTAATCATCTCATGTATGTCAGCAAGACTAGGTGGTGTGACTCAATAATGTTGTAGAAATGGTAGTAAGGTTGTCGTTCACTCGGACTTGTTGAAATTGATTCTAGGCTTAAATATAAAAATACTAAAGATAAGAAATTATATACAAAAATATGTCACAAGATGAAGAGATGGGCTGGGACTCAGGATTCGGCCAAACTCATAACAAAAGGTTCAAATATTAATTCTTTTAACAATTATCGCTCAACAAATAAAAACATGGACTCTTATTTTTGCCATGATAGATTCTCAAAATATTAGTTATAAATCGTAAACATGGGACATCAAACATTTAAGCAAGCATGACCCATCTAATAAAATAATAACTAATTTAATCAAATCATAATTCAATTTTTAATCGAGTGCAAAAGTCATAAAAATAATTAATTAAAATTACCCATGTATGAAATTCGTCTTCCTCCGTCGTCCCGGTGATGGGTTCTAGCTCATCATGGTGTAAACACGCCTCAAAAATCATTATTAATGCTCAAAAATGGTTTACAAATGATGAACAAGGGAGAAAAGATGAAAAGCCTCGATTTATGTGATTTTAATTGTTACAAACGGATCATATTACGAGAGATCGATACATGTAAAGTGTCGTTGTTGCTCTTGATTTAAGTCTGCCCCAAAACTATGACCCCACACGCAAGTCATTAACACCGTTGAAGAACAGCATTGGGGGTCTGTTCTTCGTGTTCTTCACTCATGCAAGAAGCGAGAAAACAATTCTCTCGCAACTTGATTCTCGCTCTGTTGAGGCTCTATACCTCTCCCCAACTCTCCATCTTCATTCTAATGATCCTCTACAACTTATATAGCATCACATGCAAGAGAATCCTCCCTCATAACTCCGAGTATTCTCAAAAATCTTCTCATGCAGTCGCGGGAGATAATTCCCAAAATTAACACCTTCACGCGTCACAAAGAATCTAACCCTCCAAACACGCTTCCAACTCATCAAATATTGGGTCAACACGCTCAGGCCACAATAAATCTTCCCGGAATAACAAGAAATCCCGAGAAAAACTTCACCGTATATATGGTTCCCTGTTTTCTTCTCGTGGGAATTCCAGCCAATTTTAGACGACCAGTCGACCCATACCAGCCCTGTTAGGCCCAGAGGAAGATACCCAATCAATTCCAGCCATTGAGTCTCCTTCTAACTCATCCAAAAATCCGACCAAAATCTGCCAGTTCTTGTTAAAAAATTTCCCTTAAAATAATTTTCAAACGAGGAGCAGGTGCCCAACTGAGGTGCCCCTTAGTAATTGGGTTACCCCTTATCCAAAGTGGGAGTCCGAATAGAAAATGTCCTCCGGGGGTGTTCCGCGCAACTTTTCGAGCCGATTTTTCCAAAAAAATATTTATTTCCAAAAGTACCTAAAAATACATAAAAACACAATATTAGTACAAAAATCGAGTTCCAACAATACTAACACTGAGGACAATTCAGACACAAAAAATGTGTCTATCAAATACCCCCAAACTTATTATTTGCTAGTCCTCGAGCAAATTTATTCTAAAAATCATTTGAACCCCTAGGTGGCCCTAGTGGCAAAGTGTTGTCTCCAGGAGGGTTTTGTGAGGTGTACCCACAAAACCTTTACTCCAAACCCTAGCTATCTACACAAAACCTTGGAAGGCACTAAAGAATCTCCTTGGTTGGCATACAATATTGACTGTAGGAGGAAATACCCTGATGCGAAATTCCAATTCTTTGTACACGAGTTTGCACTCAAGCATACTAAAATTCATATAAAGTGACAGAGCTCTACTCAGATAGTTTCTGGACATCATAAACCGGAGTCAACCAATCACATGGAAAGATTAAGAAGATGGATGTAGAGAAAATGTAGATGATGTTGACTAAGGTGAACCTATCCTAATGGACCGAGATACTAGTCGAACTAATATCAACACACTTTGGCATATACAAGGGGACCGGTGATCGATAATCCTAACTCTAGGTCAACTGTTGGTATATACAAGGGTACCAAGTGATCGACTTTATTGTATTTATTAGGTTGGTCTAGTGGTCTGGTTTCAATTTTTTTTTTTTTTTTTTTTTTTTGGTATCTCAGTCACTCTATTTCACCCTAGCAATGGTAAAGAAAAATAAAAGAAGTGATCAGGATTCTTTCGATATTTCCATCACGAGGATATGGCGAAACTACCATGTTTTATTTTTCTAACACACGAGCTCAGGCTTCTATGAATAGACTCTTTAGATGTTTCCATCTAATCGCATTGGTTCCCAACTCCTACAACCAAGATGTTCCCATCCACTTAGATTAGTTAGTGCCAACCTTAATAAGCATAAATTTCTAGGCTGGAGTTTATTTATCGCAACTAAAAAGTTTCTCCCATACCCCCAAACTTAAATCTAACATTGTCCTCAATGTTTTAAAGATGAAATTAAAAGCATGAACAATGAGAAACTTTTACCACTTGAAGAGAAGAGTAAGGAAAGATATTACCGTGTTGCATGAGCATGGGTTACCTCCCAAGAAGTGCTAAGTTTAAAGTCTTCAGCCAGACATTGGAAAGGATTAGTCACCTCGAAGAATCATATAGCAATAGTCTGAATAGCTGCGGGTCATCTGGATCAAAAAGTGCTACCCACAAGAAAAGGAGACTGCAGCAGACCATGAAGATATCCAACACACCCTTATTAATTTTTAAGAAAACTACATCTAGTTGTGGTTCGGGTTCGAGCTCTATAAAAGGGCCTAGATAAAAAGTTTTCATCGGTTTGGATTTCCTCAAAGGCAAGGATCCTGAAGATCAGGTTTTAGAGTCCGGAAATACTCAATTAAGAACTTAGAAGCACATAACAATAACCCGAATAAGCTGGGGATCCTCTAAGTCAATCGGGACTTGACTCACACAGGTTGACCACAAAGTAGTGGTCATTCTTAAGCAAATGCGTCGACCCTAATATCCTAAAGTAATTAGGTTTAGTCTCAAAACTTAATAATTGAGACATCGAAACTTATACGTTCCCACAATTGGAAGGAAGGTTTTTGGTGGAAAACAAAGTCAATCGTGGTATCATAGCACGGGTTAACCACATCAACCAGAGAGGATGGGTTTCTAATAACCGAACTTCTTTATGGACACAACTAGGTTCGGGAAAAAGTGTATGAAGATAATCTTTTAAAATGGTAGAGGCACATATGTCAAGTACCAAGTTAGGGACTTTTCTAAGAGTTAAAGCACACGGAGAATGATAATCACCCCCAAACTTAGAGTTTTTCGGTGTCTCTAGAAAGACTAGTCACAACTTCCTAATTTCAAGGTCATCGATTCCGAAAATGGTCAATTGATTCTTCTAAGTTAGGTACATCCTCACTCATATCTACGAGTTCATTTTCTTTTTCTAAGTCTATTATTTCTAAATCGCTAGACTCAAAACATACTCGTTCCTCTAAACCATCATTGGCTTCGTAATCAAAGGGAAATACTACATCGTCTAAAACGGGGGTATCTCTAGTCAAATCCTCATCCTTTTGAATAGGTGAATAATTATTAAAATTATTTGGATTTGAACTAGAAATATTATCATTATTAAGCTCAATTGGGGTAACAATTTCCGATCACTATGCCTATTTATCTCAAATTCTTCATCAAAGACTATCCTCATCATAATCATCTTATAATAACAGGAAATTGTTAAACCTCATCTAGACAAGTAGTGTTACCAATTTTATCCTCGTCATCTTGATTATGTGAATAAAAATTATCCTTATTTTCAAGGGTGGTATTGGGAACACTATATTGGAATTTAAGACTATCTTGAGAAAATTTTTCCACAATCCTATTTGTACTCTCAGTAAATTGCTTGAGGGACTCTTCTAGAGATATCTTAGTTGACTGCTCTACGGACTCTTCTGGAAGCGGAGTATTATAAGTCTCTTTCATAAATAAGTGAAACTTCTGTGTTGACTCATTGAAACTCTTGAGAGACTCTTCTAAAGAAATTGGAGGATCGTTTTGCTCGTAAGACGATGCACGTGTGGATAGTAATTGGGCTCACCATGGTATGACCCATAACCTTCAAAAGATTAGCGTTCCCAACCACTATTCACACTATGGTCATAAAAAGAGTAATGTCCATATTGTTCAGTTGGATAATCATTGTATTGGCTGTTATAATACCAGTTTGACATCCTAACTACAAGGGAATTCTACACAAACACAAACAAGGCTGACTCGACCAAAACAAACCTACTGATTTCTAACAAACAAAAAGCATGATGGCTCCACTTAGATTGTTTCTAGACTAGCTTCTAATCCTTCGAAAGGGAATTCGTTACAATCTGAGCAAACCCTCTCGGAATCAATCCGAGTTTAAGTAAGTTGAATAGAGGCGAGGAAGCTGCGTGGAGATTTGATACCCAAGGCCTCACCGCATTACAAGGCGGCAAGTCACGCATTCAACTCACAGAAACCATCATCAACTTCGAAGTATGCTTAAAGAGTAACCAATATTTTTCGAATGACTTTCCTCTTAAGCTCGTTACCCTATCGGTCTCGTTCTAGTCAAAATTTTAAGGGTTAGGTTCGTGTTTGGTTTCGTTTTCCTAAGGCGGGCAAGAAGAGAACGTGATGAAATCCGAACTCTTATCTTGTATGGCCAGTCCTTGCCCTTTACTAGGAAATTAAAGCGGCCAGTTCAGTTCCTCGACATATATTCACACGAAATCATCCAAGTAAACCCGCCGACGGGGATTCGCGGGTGTTTAGAATTCTTACCTCCGTTCAGACAGTGGGGGATGAACCGTTGAAGTCGACTCAGGCCACGACTCCTATGTCGTGTACGAACCCGAGGGGCCGAGGTGATATCGCAATCACCGTCCTTCCCTGTGCAGTTTATATTTAAATTACCCTTCCTTAGGGTTTAAAATCAATAATGTCCGATAGTCCAAAAATAAAGTCCAAAAATTAAAAAGTCCAAAAATAAAAATACAAATTACAAAAATAATTTCCTAATTACAGTTTCTAAAAAAAAAAATAAAAAAAAATAAAATAATTAATTACACTATTAAAAAAAAAATTCTTCTTCACTCCGTTCGGATCTCTCTTTTCTTTCCTATTTTGGTTTTTCTTTTCTTTTCAGCACTTTCTCTTTTTCTTTCGCTCCACTCCAAATCAAAGAAACGAAATACCAAAACGCGTAAAAAAGAACAAAAATAATAATAAAAAAAAAAATTAATAACAAAACCTAAAAAACAAATCTATACACAAGTCCGCATCGGCGGCGCCAAAAATTGATGTGACTCAATAATGTTGTAGAAAATGGTAGTAAGGTTGTCGTTCACTTGGACTTGTTGAAATTGATTCTAGGCTTAAATATAAAAATACTAAAGATAAGAAATTATATACAAAAATATGTCACAAGATGAAGAGATGGGCCTGGGACTCGTGGATTCGGCCAAACTCATAACAAAAGGTTCAAATATTAATTCTTTTAACAATTATCGCTCAACAAATAAAAACATGGACTCTTATTTTTGCCAAGATAGATTCTCAAAATATTAGTTATAAATCGTAAGCATGGGACATCAAACATTTAAGCAAGCATGACCCATCTAATAAAATAATAACTAATTTAATCAAATCATAATTCAATTTTTAATCAGTGCAAAAGTCATAAAAATAATTAATTAAAATTACCCATGTATGAAATTCGTCTTCCTCCGTCGTCCCAGTGATGGGTTCTAGATCATCATGGTGTAAACACACTAAAAAATCATTATTAATACTCAAAAATGGTTTACAAATGATGAACAAGGAGAAAAGATGAAAAGCCGATTTGTGTGAGTTTTAATTGTTACAAACGGATCATTCTGAGAGATCGATACATGTAAAGTGTCGCTGTTGCTCTTGATTTAAGTCTGCCCCAAAACTACGACCCACACACGCAAGTCATTAACATTGTTGAAGAACGACGTTGCTCGCGGTCTGCATTCTTCGTGTTCTTGACTCATGCAAGCAGTTATAAAACAATTCTCCGCAACTTGATTCTCCTCTGTTGAGGCTCTATACCTCTCCCCAACTCTCCGTCTTCATTCTAATGATCCTCTACAACTTATATAGCATCACATGCAAGAGAATCCTCCCTCATAACTCCGAGTATTCTCAAAATCTTCTCATGCAGTCGCGGGAGATAATTCCCAAAATTAACACCTTCACGCGTCTCCAAAGAATCTAACCCCTCCAAACACGCTTCCAACTCATCAAATATTGGGTCAACACGCTCGTGCCACAATAAATCTTCCGGAATAACAAGAAATCCCGAGAAAAACTTCACCGTATATATGGTTCCCTGTTTTCTTCTCGTGGGAATTCCAAACCAATTTTAGACGACCCGATCGACCCATACCACCACTGTTAGCCCAGAGGAAGATACCCAATCAATTCCAGCCATTGAGTCTCCTTCTAACTCATCCAAAAATCCGACCAAAATCTGCCAGTTCTTGTTAAACGCCAAAATAATTTTCAAACGAGGAGCAGGTGCCCAACTGAGGTGCCCCTTAGTAATTGGGTTACCCCTTATCCAAAGTGGGAGTCCGAATAGAAAATGTCCTCCGGGGGTGTTCCGCGCAACTTTTCGAGCCGATTTTTCCAAAAAATATTTATTTCCAAAAATACCTAAAAATACATAAAAACACAATATTAGTACAAAAATCGAGTTCCAACAATACTAACATCGAGGACAATTCCCGTACACAAAAATGTGTCTATCAAATACCCCCAAACTTATTATTTGCTAGTCCTCGAGCAAATTTATTCTAAAAATCATTTGAACCCCTAGGTGGCCCTAGTGGCAGAGTGTTGTCTCCGGAGGGTTTACCAGAGGTGTACCCACAAAACCTTTACTCCAAACCCTAGCTATCTACACAAAACCTTGGAAGGCACTAAAGAATCTCATTGGTTGGCATACAATATTGACTGTAGGAGGAAATACCCTGATGCGAAATTCCAATTGCTGTACACGAGTTTGCACTCAAGCATACTAAAATTCATATAAAGTGACAGAGCTCTACTCAGATAGTTTCTGGACATCATAAACCGGAGTCAACCAATCACATGAGATGATGGCGTAGCAAACACTCCTGAGATCTCTGGCTTGATCTGTTTGCGTGTTTCTTTAGCAATCAACTCAGATAAAGCAGTTTCTACAGATGGAAACGGTGAACGATGAAGAACATCACCTCTGAATGATTCAAACTCTTCTCGTAGAGCCATCAAGTGTTGAACCAGTCTTGTCTCTTCTCTATATTTCTCCCATATTTCCAAGTCAGTTGTCCATTTTGGCTCCATAAGTGCAAGTTGATTCCAAATCACAGACATCTCAGAATGAAAATCAGAAATCGATTGATCAAGTGGTTGCTTCATAGAACGAATATCTTGTTCAAGTTTGTATCTTTGAGCAAAGTTAATTTGTGTGTACATTTTTGCAAGAAAGTCCCACGGATCTTTTGCAACTTCAAAGCTGGTATGCTGCATACTGATTGATGTAATAACTGTGTTGCCAATCCAAATTAGAATTTTGTGATTATTTATCTCCCAGGTTTCAACATCACTTGTTGATGTGTCTGTTCCCTTGTCTTTGATGATAAAAGTAGATGCTTTGGGTTTTGTTTCTGTCCCATCTATGTATTTCCACATGCTTTTGCCTTTGATAAAGCTTTTCATAAGAAAAGACCAAAGTGCGTGTAGTTAGTACCATCTATTTTTGCGGTAATAGGTTGAAAATCTTCGCGTGACATGATTGTCAAGAGGATGAAAGAAAAGTAACCTGGATTAGGGTTTATAATCAAGGTAAAAAGGTCTTTGATGCACAAGAGTAAATGATTCTGGATGGCTTAATAAGATTGTTTGTTTGCAGCAGAAGGTAGCCTTTCAGATCTTACCTAGCTTTGATGCCATGATAAAACATGAGCATCAGAGGAAACTAAACAGATTGAGAGATAGATCTCTATTGCATTGTGTTTATTAGATGGACAAAGCCGTAGTACATATACAAAGATTACAACGAGAAGAATGGAAACAAAATATACAAAAGATACGTACGATATTATGACAACACTAATATATATGCGGTTAAGGAGAAGATATGTATAGATATAGTATCTCGTAACAAAAATCTCCTCGAGTAAAAAAACTATCATATTTTCGGATCATTCAAAACAAAGAGTTATTTTGTATTTGGGTCGTGAATTTTGGTACATGTTTGCGTTTGGGTCGTAAATTTGTCCAATTTAGTGTTTGGGTCGTTGACCCGTTAGTCAACTAGGTATAGTGGTCAAACCGTTATCAGAGTTAACATCTGTGAGTATATCGCCTATACTCCGTTTTAAGTTCTCGAATCATGCGGCCTAAATTCTAACCTGCTCAAACAAAAAGAAAACAAAACCCCAAAGATCTTCTCCAAAATCCACCGCCGCCATTTTCTTCTTCTTCTTCTTTTCTTCATCCTCTTCGACTCACGACAACCTCACCACCATCTTGTTGCTATGACAGAATCATCATCTCAATACCTCTACTAAAACAAACCCGAATTTTTTTTTTCTAAATTGAACAAAATAAAGGCATCGTGTGTTCTTTGATTATTGTTATCTCAGGTGATGATTTTGGGTTTGCATCTAATGAAAATAAGAATAAGGATTTGAAATATGGATTGTGATATTTTCATATGTTTACAAATTACAGGCTTAGTTTTCAATTCCACCACTACTACTAATCCTAACTAGAACAAACCACCGTTAACAGTGGAAGAAAAAGAAACCTAGTTCCTCCACCAGAAGAAGATGAATCCCACTTCAAGATTTTTACCAATTGGAATAAATGGTTTTCGGATTTGTGATCATTGAGGGTTTGGGGATCAAGTTTTTGATACAATTGAAGGTAAATATTTTCAGAAATTCGATCAATTTGAGGTAAAGGGTTTCAGAAATTTGTTCAATTTGCCGTCTGGGCGTATTCTGTTGTGATCAGTTGGACTTTAGAGTATTCAGGGTTTGGTTTGGGTATCAAGATTTTGATTATTTGGAATTAAGGTTTTGATAATTTCTGATCAAAAGAGAGCGAAGGAACGAGACGATGGAAGGCTTTTGACTGCTTCAAATATTAATTTAGCTTCCACGTTTCGAATTACTGAACCTCAAACGTGGATCAATATCAGCCTTGTAAATAGCATAACTGACAGCCGTTACTGTTTGACCAGAATTTTTAGTTGACTAACGGGTCAACGACCCAAACACTAAATTGGACAAACTTAAGACCCAAACGTTAACACGTACCAAAATTCTCGACCCAAATGCAAAATAACTCCAAAACAAACCAAACATTGGTCTCTCAGTTTACTTTTACCATTTTCCTCTTTTTAAGAAAGATTTCTCCTAGCGCATGGGTTTAGTGGATAGACCCACTAGCATAGGAAAAACATTCCCAAAATAAAACTGTGAGTTCGACCATGGGTTTTATAGTACGATAAAACTGTGAGTTCGACCATGGGTTTTATAGTACGATGAATGATGTTTTTGTTATCGATATACATAGAAAAAGGTAGATGTAGACAAGCTTAGCGTATGTGCTTTATATATGTACAAGAGATCCAACACAAACTTAACTTGTAAGCCAACCTCAAAATCCACCTATACATCCTAATTTCAATTAATTGATTTTTTGGGTGGCAATTGCCACTAATTGATTGATAAACTCCAATTATCACAGATAACATCAAAAGATATTTTTGGAGATATAGAGACAGTGGCATTATATTGCACATTTGCATGAAGTGGAACCTGCCAATGGGATCATGTATACGCAACCAGTGCAAATGGTTTACGAGAGTATCAATCATGATTCATGAGAGCCCCATCCGAAAATTTACAACATGGGTGTCACTAGAATCTACTGTACCATATACTCAATTTCACATATATCACAAGCAATTACATGGTCCACTGCAGAATTTTACTAGAAATTTCCTTTTAATGATGAAAGCAAACATTCAGCTCTCTCCCTCTTCCTACCAACTTCAACTACCAAAATATGCATACATATTCAATTTTACCAACCCTCACAAAAGTATCCGCTCCATATATATAGTTCCAAAGTGATGGCTGATTTTTGTCAAAAGAAATTCATGACACAGCTAGAGATAAATCTAAGGTTCGTCATTAGAGATATTTTTTTTTGTTTTTTCTTTTTTTGATACAGACAGATTACAGGCCTAATTCCCCAGAACACATCCAACTAGTTGGAAATCTCGACTGCTCATCTTAGTGGGAGTTGATCTCCCTACCATCTCGCCCGCACTATGGACCAAAGGAGGTTGGTGTTGTCATTGTACTGGACAATCGAACCCAAAGTTTAGAGATTCATTATTAGGTCACTGGTTCTATTATCTATCAATTCATGCTTTGACGGGGTTTACATGTCAAATCTTCCTTCTCTTCCTTTGCTTTTGATTGATACCACATTTTTGGGCACAGGCAATTGCAAAAGCAAAGGAAAAGTAAAAGGTTTTAGTTCCACCACTATCCAACAAACACCATTCGTCAAATGCCACCCGAATAGATAACTAAAGCTACCATTTATTCCTTAATAATTCAGTAACTCATGATGATCATAGATTTAAAGTAGTATATGCACAACTAATTAAACCACCTTCGTTGAAGAATATCAATAGGACCCAATTTATTTAAATTTTGATAATCTATTTTTTGTTCCCAAGTATATATATCTAGCTAAATAGTCAAGAGAACACTTTAAGGGCGGTGCCACAAAAAGAGATCGATTTTTCACTTTAAATTTGTTTATTCCTTCTTTACAACAAGTATTTGTACCTACATAAAAGAGATAGAGATAATGTTTCTTCTTCTTCTATTTGTTCTTGCTTTGACAATGGATATGCTATTAGACCCTAAAGATTGACTACAACGAACACTTGGGGTCTCTCCCGATCGACATCTTTTATTTACATTTTATATATTATTTTCAAAAAAAAAAAAAGTTCATTTCGTATTTCTTCTCAAAGAAAAATTTGAACCCTCGTAATAGCATCCAACTTAATAAATCTTGACAAAACAAATGTTAACTCTGTTTGTGGTTTGTTCTTGGTATTTGCTTTAACTCACTGATTTTCGTGGCCAAAAACAACATTTTGATGGCAAACTGGAAATTGCCCCCAACTAGTATTTTCAGTCGCTGTTATCGGAAAAACCAGTGCAAGGGTTTGGGAGAGAAAATTGAGTTTTGTGGCCAGCAGTCACTGGGAGGGCCATTGCCCTTCAAAGACTACTAAGTTATTAATTTTTCTGATTTTTTCCACATGCATCTTGAATAAGAAATTGTGTCAAACAATGTGCCATAGTACAGTTACGGTTAACTCGTGTTATTTTACAAACAAATTAAAGGCCCACGTCTTTTGACGCGTGATTGGAAAACAAAATGAATTTCTACTGTACTATTCTTGCTAGAACGAATATAAAGAGAAGGTTCAGAGAAAAAGAGAATAATAATTAAAGTAAACAAAGGTAGTGTGGAATGGATCAGATCAAACCACATGATCAAACACAAGATGAAACCACATGATCAAACACAAGATGAGATCAGAACATGGATAATGTAATGAACTATACATATGAAAAGAAAAAGTAATATCATGTCTTATTCTTTTATTAAGAGCTGATTTATCTGCTGTTGATGACAGTTTAAACCAGAATTCATTAATTCAGTGATCTCTTTCAATCGTACCAGGAAGAACTATTTTCCAAGTTGCCGTGCACTGTTGTTAACCCCTAATGACCGACCAAGAGCAAAATGATATTTCACGCAACTACTTTTAAGAGCGGCATAGAAATATCGTGGCACACAGAAACTTCCTACTGGAGGTGGCACTGGGACCTAGCTCAGTACTGCTACTTTATCAGTCAAAGAACTAAACTACCCTCCAGATTCCAAGCTTAAAAAGACCTCAAAGTGAGCTCATTTGGATTTTTATTTTCCGGATGCATTTTCCTTAAAAACACAAACCATTGTTGTTTCAGTTGCAGAAAAGTTATTTTAGAGCCAGAGAGAAAAATGAAAGGTATTGATCTTTTTTGTTCATCATCAGCTTCAACAGCAATATGTTCAAGTATGGATCAAAGATCCATGGTTCGTAATCGTCATCTCGGCGGCAACAGAAGACCCTTTGATCATCACCAGCAACGTCGTGGTGATTCGCACGGAAGATCATCAGCAGACAGTGGATCAAGAAGATCAAGAAGAAGAGGGAGTACTAGAATTCTCACAACGACTACTAATACTACTACTACTAATACTACTACTACTACTTCTCATCCAGTATCCACAAACAATAACCCCAATTACCATCACCACCATAGTGCCAGTGGTACTACTGGTACTATTAGGAAGGCCTATACCAAGCCAACTATCAGTCATGGGCATGAAAATAGTCTTCTTGACTCTTCTAGATACTTATTGGGCGACGCTACTTTCCTCGACGATCATCAGTACTCAGCCGAAATGGACATGCCCGTTGCGCCTACGGTTCCTCACCGTCAACGGCCTTCCACAAGGTCCTCGCACGCTTTGGTTCATTATCTTAATGAACCACAGTCATCGCCACCACCATTGTCAAGGTCACGGGCTTTGGTTCCTCTTGACGAACCGTCTTCAGTAAGGTCAACCCCTGTCTATAATGAAGTACAACCACGGTTGTCATCGTCATCATCGAGAAATCGCGCTTTGGTACCGCGTCATCATGAAGAACAACCACGGTTATCATCATCATCATCAAGAAATCGCGCTTTGGTACCTCATCATGAACCACTACCATCTCCATCAAGATCGCGTGCTTTGGTGCGTCACGAACAATCATCTTCGTCATTAAAATCACAGGTGTTGGTTCATCATGATCACAACGACCAATTGTCTTTGAAAACTCGGTCTGTCAGTAGGTTTTCAGCAGATTCATCTCCTGCTTTACTACCGGCTCCTCATCAGGTAACATCTCTCTCTAAGTAGCAATAATCTTGTTCAAACTTTTGATTATCACTAATTATCTTGACATGAATTTTTTGTTAGGTTGTTGTTTTGAGGGTATCCCTCCACTGCAAGGGGTGTGAAGCTAAAGTCAGGAAACATGTCTCTAGAATGGAAGGTACAACTAATATTCACAAATTTGCTACTTTATAAATTCTTGCAAACTAATTTTTTTGCAGGACTGACAGTTTTTTCTTTTGGTTTGCAGGGGTGACATCTTATAATATCGATTTTGCGAACAAAAAAGTGACAGTCACCGGCGATGTGACCCCTCTGGGAGTCCTCACTAGTGTCTCAAAGGTAAAGAATGCAGAATTCTGGCCTTCTTCATCGACAACATCGTCACCGACCTCCAATTAGTTTTAAGTTACAGAGAATCAATTAAAGTTTGATTAATTTGTAATTAAAGTAGTGGTTGTGTATGGATGTGTTTTATTAAAGGTATTCTGCCATCATTTTAATCTAGTAATGTAATCTATTCGTATCATTTGTAATCAAACCTGTTTCTTTTTTGTTTTAATTGTATAAATTATGAAAAAGAAAAGGTAAAGTAGGAAAGTTCTTTTATTTACTTTCTTCCTTATATTTTACTCTACTGCGTCATTTTGCCGTCTAAGGTGTTTTAACATGTACTATTCGTTTAGTAAAACAGGTAATAAAAAGCTCTAAATTTCGTTCTTGTGAGAAAATACTAGTAGTAAGCTTGTAAGATCAGTGGATAATCAAACTGGCACGAAAATTATTAAGAATTTATTTGGCAAGTAGGAGTGTCATTTTGTGTCTCGTGTTTCGCTTTCTAAAAACATAAAATTAATCTCAGAAGTCGGAATTAAAAAAATACGTAAGTTTCAGCATTTCAAAATACGTGTACTGATAGTCGTGTAATTTTGACTTTGATCGTTTTTACTTAGACAAAAAGTGTGTAACGAAAGGATAAACACACTTTAATGATGATGGCTTTGTATGGAAATTTCATTCTCAGTTGATGACACAAAATGATTTACGTTTCCTGAATCCAGGCTTTTTTCCCCTGCTTTTCTTGCTTTTTCAGATTTTGGAAGCATCCACTTTCTTCTTTTTCTTGTTTCTTGTTCCAAACTTTTGATCCATATCCCAAGTTTAGGGTGGAAAAACAACAATATGGATATGGTAACTTTTTTCTGTTTCAAGATTTTGTCGGATATCAAACAGTATGTCACCAGTCACCTAGATCATCATCATTTACGTTATGGATGGTGTCAAAACTTTCATCGACTCATAGAATCACAATTTAGGCACATTTCTGAATTCTAGTCTGCCTTGTGGCTTCAAGGTTCAAGCCATTGTCCGAGACCAGAACTATTATAAGTAGACGCTGTACACCCTAAATATTGGCATCTAAGATGCTGCTTATGTACTGGAAACAGCGAATACTAATGCAGTGGCTGCCCCTTATCATCTAATTTAGGTGGGATGACCACCATCTCACCCATCAATTAATCCCATATTTGCAAATTTATAGTCCAAGTAGTTGTGGTAAAAACTAAAATGTTTACCAAAGAAAAATGAACTTGAAAAGCGGTGGCTTCCGTTGCGGTAAGGACTTCAGGGTGCCTCAGTTGGTCGATAACATTGCATATACAGGAAGCAAATTCATTAGAATGCACCTTTGGACAAACTTTTGCATTTTACTTTCTTTGGTTCATTGTTAGTTACTTGGGGATCAGTTCTTTTGTAGTCTGTAAACTCTTCTATTTGGTCTTTTGCCAAGGAAAGCTAATTACAAAAACTAAAGTATGTACCTATATAAATTTTATCTTACACTTTTAAACATTCCATTACATGAGATTTTGGAATTTAAGGGTACCACTTGTGGCATTTAATTTGTATAAAAGTATAAAAATCCTCGCTTTAAATTATACAAATTGCATGGACATGCATCTTTGCTTTTATTACTGCAAAATCTAGAAACCTGGCCATGAATGTGATCATGCATGTCACTGAAAAATCTTGGGATAAAATGTCATTTCTTACTTAATAATTTCTGTTTGATTTGACAATGTTTAGAATCTTTGCAAAATCCATATTTGTTAACCTACTTACTGTAATGAAGATTTAAAGACCAGGAGATTTTCTCCTTAATTATTTGATCAGAAGATATTTCTTTACTAAATGATCACCAAGCGCGCATTTTCCGTACTGAAGTACTTCAGGTTCTAGCATTCTGATTCTTCTCGTCTATCGCCCTCATTGGTTATAATATTAAATCAGAAGATTCACCAATCCTTCAAATTAAAATCTTCTATATATATTTGATCAATATTGTTAGGCTAGCCTTATAGATAGAGAATTGTATAAATAATTCAGAAGATAAAGAAGAAAAACAATCAACAGAAAAAATGTCTAAGAATTTTCTTCTTCAACTACATAGGTCACAAACAGTAATGCTAATTTTCACCTTAATCTTCTTCGTTAGTTGTTCTAATTGTTCAACTATTTCCTTAGATGCTGCTGGTCTTGATGAACAAGAAGGGAAGTTCAGATTTGTAATGCATCCTAAAGGTCATGTACCACCATCTGGACCTTCTAAAGGTGTACCTCCATCTGAAGCTGGTCTTGATAAACAATATGGAAAGTTCAGATTTGTGATGCATCCTAAAGGACGAGTACCACCATCTGGACCGTCTAAAGGAGTACCTGTACCTCCATCTGAAGCTGGTCTTGTTAAACAAGAAGGAAAACTAAGATTTGTGATGCATCCTAAAGGTCATGTACCACCATCTGGACCATCTAAAGGTGTACCTCCATCTGGTTTGGCTCATTAGTCATATTTTCTCTCATCAATCCAGACTTCTTTCAAGTTTTTTATGTTACGCTGCTGGCATAAGTTATGAGTATAAACATTCGATAATCTTATGATCCTAGCTAAAAGGGCATCCGAAATCGCATGTTTTCTGTTCATTTTACATTATGTATGATGATTGATTCTAATAAAAGATAGCCTAAAAGAATTTCGTTAGAAACAACGTTGGGCATTTTATTGAGCTTTGATGTAGTTTCTATTTTGAGAAAGAAGTTTATTTTAGAAGAACCTGTATGCTGTACCTCCATCTGGAATGTACGCAAACCATTTCGCTTTGGCAATTTTATTGTGGCTCAGGTTGCTGGGTATCAACTGTTAAATAATTTTATTATTCTATTAAAAAAAAAAAAATTTGATCCCACTATTTGTTTGGGGTTTTAGATTTTACACCTGTAAAATAATTTTACACACTGCAGTTTCGGAAAAAATTCTAAACATCTTGGGTGAGGCGTCCCTCTAACTCATTCACTTATGCGGAACTATACCCCTCTCGGCCATTCGTTTACGTAACCTAAACAATTCGCAAGATCAAGCGGCAAGGCCCGAGTGAAGCCTTTGTTGGCATACTTGGAGCCCATCCATGACTTATTTTTCTAATGTTGGGACAATGATGGTCCATATATCATATATGCATATATTTGCTGACCAACACCTAGTTGCCGTATTGCAGATCTTAAAGACCAGCAGATTCTTGCATATATTTGCCGTATTTGCTGTCCTTATATCCACAGTAAGGAAATAATTTTTGATCAATTTTTTTATTGTAAATAATTTTTGCAAGGAAATTGTGTTTTTTAAAATAGAAAGAAAATAATATTTTACCATTCTATTCATATTTCATACATCGTCCAAATTTATGAGGTTTATGAGGTTTCTATATTTGATTGGTATTTTTTTTTATCCATCAAAGAGAATAAATTGGTATTATTAAGTTTTGCTTATATAAATTAGAGGGAACTATAAGTAAATATTTCAGAAAAAAAATATTAATCAAAAGAAAAGATGTCTAAGATTTATCTTCTTCAACTATCTAGGTTACAGGCAGCAATCCTAGTTTTCTTCTTAATCTTCTTCATCGGTTGTTCAACTATATCTTCCGGATATGAACACGTACCACCATCTGGATCCTCTGAAAACATACATCATCTATCTGGTCTCTTGAAACCGGCGGCTGGTTTGGAACGTCAAAAGTTGAGATTTGTTATGCATCCCAAAGTAGTACCTATAACACCATCAGGACCCTCTAAAGGATCTAATGCACATCCTTCTGGTTTGGAACAAGGAGGAAAGTAGAGATTTAGGTTGCTTCTTAAAGGATCTGAGCCATCATCTGAACCCTCTGAAGGAGAAGTACCTGTACCCCCCATATGGTACCTCTAATTAGCTAGTTATTTGTCTTTTCGGCTTTTTTTCACTAGGTTGTTTGGAGTTTAATGGAATTTTAATATTTACATGTTAATCTTTGATTAAGTTGTTATTTTCATTTTTTTGCTTTGATTGGTTTGAGGCTATGTTACAAGGACACTCCAAAAAAAAAAAAAAAATTGCGCCATGTCGACGCGCGACGAAGGGACACACGGGACACAACTCAATTACGAAGACAAAGATAATTTAATGAAATTAAAAACTACTTCAGCTATAGATTTTCTTACATATTTGTATTTATACATGAAATAGAAGAAATTAACCGTACAAAACTTTAGATGGCAGCCTAGCAACAAACTCGACACCAACACCCTTTTGAATAGCAACACCTATTTATGTTAGGAAAGAAAATCTTTCATTCTAACTGTTGGATATCTTCTCCGTTTTTATGCTGCTGACGATGATCCGAGATGCGAGAACCAGAGATTAAGAAAGAAACGCAGAAAATTAGAAGACTATGAATTATGCATAGACCGAGTCGAGTATTGGATACTCTGTCCTTAAGACGAAATTCGCCCCACTCCGGTGCTAATGGGTTCTTACTTGCGAAAACGTCTCCCAGATACAACGATCTTTCTTCCTCGAGTAGAAGCACTCCAAACTCAAGGAAACAAATGAACCAAATATAGTGTTTATCTCTCAATACTATGACAACAATGAATGCAAGTGAAATCAGATTTTTGTGTGTGCTTTTCTTGTGTTTAGAATGAAACTAGAGTGGGGTTTATATACTTGATTGGTGTCTCTTAGGAAAGGGCATAGTGTCTCTTCGCCAAGAGTCACATATCTTTGTAAGAGTCCTTTCATGGAGAGTCACAACTCTTGGAAAGAGTCCATTCATAGAGGGTCACTTCTCTTGGAAACAACCCTTCAATCACAACTAACATAATTTCTATTCAAAATTTCCAACAATCCCCCACATTTGAATAGAACTTCTAAGAATGCAAATGTTATGCAGACACTAAAGAGAGATAAAGTGAAAAGTCATTGCATGGGGATAGGTAGCTTTTGGCTTTGAACCTTCCTTAGTGAATAACTATCGGATTTACTCACTAACCAGTGAACGCGATGTCTTGAACTGTTCAGTTTTTAATGTAAACCAAGACAATAGTTATCACACAATGCCTTTTCTCACTAATTTGGTTCTACGGTTGTGTTCATTTCGGCCCTGAACAAATCCCGGATTCATGAGTGCTCTAGGAAATTAAAGCCTTATAAAATTTCCATAGAACCGGCCACAATTCTACACTCACATAGGTGATGTCCCATTAAGAATACCCTGTAGTATCCCACTTGTAAATACAAGATATAGGCACCATTAAAAGCATAGCTTATCCTAATACATTTCAGAAACACACTTGTCTCATCATAGGAATAGGATGGAGTTTTATCTCCACAGTGTTTACTCCGAGTTATACATAACTTAGTTGTCCCTTTTGAACCTAGATCTTGGGATCTCCAGTCAACTAGGTTGGGTTACCATTATGTCACTCTTAATTGTAGGCTTTTAAACCCATTCCCCTCGATGATTTATACACTTGCTCTTTAGTCAAACCTTTAGTAAATGGATCCGCTAGGTTTTCTTTAGACTTTACATAATCGATCGATATTATTCCACTAGAGAGCAATTGTTTCATCTGTATCATGTCTTCGACGGATATGTTTAGACTTTCCGTTATACATGGTACTTCGTGCCCTTCCTATTTTGATTGACTATCGCAATGCACATTAATTGCGGGCACAGGTTTTGGCCATATAGGAATATCCTCTAAGAAATTCCGAAGCCACTCGCTTCTTCCCCGCTTTATCTAAAGCAATAAATTCAGATTCCATAGTCGATCCGGCTATGCACGTTTGTTTTGAGGATTTCCAAGACACGGCTCCACCACCAATTGTAAATACATACCCACTTGTGGATTTAGATTCACTCGATGAAATCCAATTAGCATCAGTATATCCCTCAAGTACAGCAGGATATCTAGTATAATGCAATCCATAATTCTTAGTGTACCTTAGATATCTAAGTACTCTAGTTATGGCCCTCCAATGATCCTTTCCAGGATTACTAGTATACCTACTCGGTTTATTTCCGAGTGTGCTATATCGGGTCGTGTACAATTCGTAATGTACATTAGACTTCCTATGATTCTAGCATATTCGTTTGATTAATACTCGGTCCAATATTTTCCTCAAATGGAGAGTCAAATCACAGGAGTCTTTGCTATGTTGTCATCATTCTTATTAAATCTATCAAGAATCTTCTCAACATAATGGGATTGAGTCAATACTAATCCACTCGGTGTTCTACAAATTTTTATTCCCAAAATAACATCTGCAACACCCAAATCTTTCATGTCAAATTGGCTAGATAACATTTTCTTAGTAGTTTTGATTGCTTCAATACTACTACCCATAATTAGCATGTCATCCACATACGGACAAAGTATTGCATACCCATTTTCTCGTATTTTTGGAATATACACACTTGTCACATTCGTTAATTCTAAAACCATTTGACAACATGGCTTTGTCGAATTTCGTGCCATTGTTTTGGTGCTTGCTTTAATCCATAAAGCGATTTTACCAACTTGCAAACTTTCTTTTCTTGACCCGGAATGACGAAACCTTCTCGGTTGTTCCATATAGATTTCTTCATCCAAATCACCATTCAAGAAAGCGGTTTTACATCCATTTGATGGATCTCAAGATTATACAAAGCCGCAATTGCAATTAACATCCTAATTGATGTTATTCTCGTAACAGGAGAATAGGTATCAAAATAATCTAACCCTTCTATCTCGTTTATAACCTTTAACGACAAGTCTAGCCTTGTACTTGTCAATAGTTCCGTCCGGTTTCATTTTCCTTTTGAAAACCCATTTGGAACCAAGTGCTTTACAACCCGGTGGAAGATCTACCATTTCCCATGTATGATTCTGTAAAATAGAATCAACTTCACTATTAGACGCTTCTTTCCAAAAAGGAGCTTCGGGGGTAGACATCGCTTCTTTAAAAGTTAGAGGCTCCTTTTCTATCATATATGTTAGAAATTCTGAACCAAAAGACTTAGAAACTTTTGTTCGCTTACTTCTTCGAGGTTCTTCAATCTCAAGATTAGTGCTTTCCATATCATCACGAGTTCTCTTAGTAGAACTATAATTTTGAATTTTCTTACATGGGAATATATTTTCAAAAAATGTAGCATTTCTTGATTCCAAAATAGTATTCACATGTATATGAAATTTGGACTTATGCACTAAGAATCTGTAAGCACAACTATTTTCTCGCATATCCTAAGAAAATGCAATCAATCGTTTTAGGTCCAATCTTAACCTTTTTAGGAAGTGGCACTTCCACTTTAGCCAAACACCCCCACACTTTAAGGTGTTTATAGGAAGGTTTCTTTCCTTTCCATAATTCGTATGGAGTTTTATCCTTCCTTTTATGGGGTAATTTGTTTATGACATAATTTGCCGTAAGCAAAGCTTCCCCCCACAAATTTTGTGGCGCTCCCGAATTCAAAGTAAAGAATTCATCATTTTTGAGCGTTCTATTTTTCCGTTCAAAGAACCCCGTTTTGTTGCGGTGAGTAAGGCGTGAGAGTTTGATGAATAATGCCATATCTTGAACATGGTTCAATAAGTGGACATTCATATTCTCCACCTCTTGTCACTTCTAAGAATTTTGATCTTCTTATCAAGTTGATTCTCAACTTGGTTTTTGTAATGTTCAAACACTACAATGACTTCATCTTTATTTCTTAGTAAGTATACATGACAATATCGTGTCTTGTCATCGATGAAAGTTAGGAAATATTTTTCCCACCTCTACTTTCTACCATCTTTAAATCACAGATGTCGGTATGAACCAATTCAAGAGGTTCCGTAGTTCTTTCAATTGAATGGGAAAAGGGAGTTTTCGTCATTTTGGCCTCAACACAAATTTCACATTTGTGAGTTGGATTTATGCGAAAGTTAGGCATTAAATTCATGTTAATTAATCTTCTTAAAGAACCATAATTAGCATGACCTAACCTTTCGTGCCATAAATCAAATGACTCGATGGCGTAAACAGAATTGTTTACAGTATTAATTTCACGATCAACATGCAACATACTCATCATGAATAAACCGTCATTAAGGTACCCCTTTCCAACATATATCCCATTCTTGGAAAGTACAAACATGTCGGATTCAAAAACTAGTTTGAATCCATGTTTGATCAACAAGGATCCAGAAATTAAATTTTTACGAATATCCGGAACATGAAACACGTTGTTAAGCGTGAGTTCCTTACCAGATATCATTTTTAAGATCACTTTTCCTTGTCCTTCAACCCTTGACATTGCTGAATTTCCCATGAATATACTTTCTCCATGGGGCTTTTTCTGATAATGTGAAAATAAACTCTTATCAGAACAGACATGGCATGTCGCACCGTATCAACAAACCACTCACGGAATTGTTGACCATATTTACTTGAGAAACCACAACGCACGAGTTGGTTGTTTTTCGCATTTTCAATGTTCACAAGCTGGAATGTTGCCCTCCATTTGCTTTTCCAATTTTTTGAAGGTCCTGCTTGAAACAAAACTATTCAGTTTAGTAATGATTACAATTAATGACTACGGACAAATTGTAATGAACCAATTAAATGGAAAAGTATAAGACAGAGATACTGGATGAAAACGACGTTAGTTAATAACGTGGCTTTCAATTGAAACCGTGCAGTTGGTGCTCGACGTTAGATTAGATTCCGTTGCTCCCTTGTGAAATGAATTCTAATCTACTTAATTAATTAATCCCCTGTTCAATTTCCTTCGCTTGAATTAATTCCAACTGTCGCCTGATACGACAACCATACAACGTACAACCGAAAGAAGAAGATGAAGAAACTTTGTGATTTAGTTTCCAACTGTAACTGCCCGTAATTCAACCAATGCATAAACGAGAAGAAGATAAATGAAAGAAAATTTCGTCTTAAGATTGTTGGATATCTTCTCCGTTTTTTATGCTGCTGACGATGATCCGAGATGCGAGAACCAGAGATTAAGAAAAGAAACGCAGAAAATTAGAAGACTATGAATTATGCATAGACCGAGTCGAGTATTGGATACTCTGTCCTTAAGACGAAATTCGCCCCACTCCGGTGCTAATGGGTTCTTACTTGCGAAACGTCTCCCAGGATACAACGATCTTTCTTCCTCGAGTAGAAGCACTCCAAACTCAAGGAAACAGCGAACCAAATATAGTGTTTATCTCTCAATACTATGACAACAATGAATGCAAGTGAAATCAGATTTTTGTGTGTGCTTTTCTTGTGTTTAGAATGAAACTAGAGTGGGGTTTATATACTTGATTGGTGTCTCTTAGGAAAGGGCATAGTGTCTCTTCGCCAAGAGTCACATATCTTTGTAAGAGTCCTTTCATGGAGAGTCACAACTCTTGGAAAGAGTCCATTCATAGAGGGTCACTTCTCTTGGAAACAACCCTTCAATCACAACTAACATAATTTCTATTCAAAATTTCCAACACTAACTAGTATAAGAACCTTCATCTTTAGTAAAACATATTTTCTTAGCTTCAATAAGGAATTTTGTCTTTAGTAATAAAAATAGAGACAGTCTTGAAACTCTCCATTGAACTCCATTAGATTTTTTTAGCAAAAATAGAAATATTCTCCCACAACTACAACTAAATCTATGAGATGATGGAGATACGTAGAAGTATCAATGTAGTTTGTATTTTAATGCCTTTTTTACTAGCATACATATATGTACGTATTTTGCTATGCTCGCTGTCCGTGGCCCCGTTTTTTAGTTTTTTAAGTTATCGTGTCAAGGTAAGGTATTAGACACGACACACCGACACCATGTCCATGTCCTTGTAACACAGGTTTTAGGAAATTTTATTGTGGCTCTGATTGCTGAATATCAACATAAGACAATTTTACCACTTTGTTATAAGGACAGCTACCTTTGTACATATCGGCCCTGTCTATCATAATGTCTTTTTTCGTTCACCGGACATTATTGCAGTAAACTAATCTTCTGCAATGCAGATTAGGGAGAAATTCTAAACGTTTTAGGTGCTCTCGGCTATTACTTATGTGACTTGAGACATTTTTCGATACTAAGCTCCTCTCGAACATTCATTTATATAACTTAGACATTTCACAAACACCTCGTTGTTTTACTATGGGCATGGTGCAATGTTTTAAAGGAAATGTACAAGGCTAGTTTCTGTCAAGTAGAAGATGCATCCTAATCAATAGGAGGATTGTTAAACCACACACTTTAGTACATATGTTTTCTAGCTAACTTAGTCGGCTTATCTTCTGGAAGATAAGCATTTGTAGCATAAGCTTCATCCGTGTTTAATTTATCCATCACTTGAACTTCTGTTAGCTCCCAACTACAACCATGAATCAAACTAGTTAATCCTATACTCATACCCGCACAAAATGGTATAAATTCGAATCTTTTCCCTTGATATCAACATAGCACCAAAACGGTATATCATCGTAACCTTTTTCCTTGATATCAACATTGGCCTTTGCGTTACCGGGTAAGAACCGTGTGGAAGGGAAAGGGGCGAAATTGTGTTTTATATATGCTTTTCTGTTTTTCTTGGTAATGCTTTAGTTTGTTCTACTGTTGTTGCCTTGGTTGGCTTGCAGTATTATGTGCTTCTGAACACTGTTTAATAAATATTTTAACCTTTTTCTCCGAAAAATATAAAAGAAAACAATAATGAATAATTCTTTCCAAACATTAAAAAAAAAAAAAACTTCAACAATTCTTATTTTGACCCCATCGGCAAAACATCTTGCCTCTATAACAAAACTAATTTCCAGTATCAACAGTTTATAACGGTCCGTGATCAACTAATTTCCAGTATCCCATGATAAACTTATGAAAAGAAATGTGCATTGAACTTCAGGCATTTTCAGTTATGTGCTGTTAGCATCAGTTCTTGCTGCTGACTTGCATCCCATCGCCATATTGTTCCATCCTCACAGCAGCCAAGGATGATGCTGTCCAAAATTATTCATTTTTGAGGTCATTCGAAGAAAGAACTACTATTTATAAACGAATTTACTATTTGAGACTTACCTTCCATCAAACGATGTAGCAGTGTGCCTGATTTCAACCTTGCTTTGAGGATGAGATAACCTGAAACAGAAAAAAGAGTTCCACAACAGATATGAAATGAAATGAATACATTGTGCTTGGTACTGGTAGTACATCCAAATTCAATTAACAAACTTCCTAAGCAGAGTGAGCGAGCATTGAATTTAATTAACAAACTATAATCGAGTGCCATTGTTGAGCTAATATATAATTGCATCGAAGCATGTCCACTATTGAAGGAAAAAAAGTAAACCTGGCTATGAGAACAGGTGGGCTAGATTGGAGCTCCCACACGAAGATTTCCCCTTCCCTATTTCCTGATAAACCAGAATATGAGATCTCTAGAAGATTGGCCAATGAATCTTGACCGGCCTGCGTTAGCAGTTTCCCTTACCTATTGCAATTGTATTGTAATGAAAGTCACAAGAAAACTTGATATACCATCTATCACACTCTGGAACAGGATACTTTTGAAGAATGTCAACTGTACTCTGGAAATTGGAACCGATATTGACAAATTATAAGGGACTGTCATTAGCTGAAAATAGGCAATCTGGCTCAAAAAAATATTCGCAGGTTACGTCCGTAATGTATCTTTCGGAATGACACACTTTCTTAACTAGATGCATGAATATAAGTTAAAGTGAGAAAAAGGTAATATTCTGAGTTCATGTACCAACCTCTCCAGGGCCTTGCTCCCACAGGACAATTACGTTGTCAACACTCTGTGTTGTGCCATAAAATTCAGTGAGAATGCTGCAAGTTGAGGTCAGATGACTGACATAGTTGATGCAAAGCATGGAAAAGAAATTTATTCTACATAACAGGAAATTTTACCGACTCCTTATTACCTTCCAATTCTAAATATAATCTTTATGTCTTACTACCACATTGAAAAGAGCATAAATTATAAAGCAAATCATGGACATTGACCAAGTAACATTACCTTTGATAAGACAAAATCACCAAGCCACCTAGTGCAGTCAACATAATTGGTATGCATGGTAAATACCTGGAAAATAAAAAGTCATCATACTGGAAACAAGAGTAATACATACCTCAAAGATGAACGAAATTGTGGCTTCTACTTACTGGCAATTGCACATACTTTGTGATAAACTTTGACGGAAGGTCTGTCCATGTAAATGACTTCTCAACATATTTCCAGAATTCTGTAAGAGTTGCAAAGGTTGAAACTAGGATGCTAACAACATTTACAGTTTAATATGTCATTTAGTAGCCATAACTCATATCATTAACTTCACCATATGTCAAGAGCATAACTAGGAAGGCTTACATGGTTGTTTAACAAGCAAGATTAAGAAAAAAGAAATCCTCGCCATCCAGATTAGACTATTACCTTTGATTGACCATATCTTAACGGTGTTATCCCTGCTACTACTTACAATACGGTATATGTCCGAAGGATGGAAATCCTACAGCACACGCGTTCCAGTTATATATGCAATCAGCACCTAACTATGTCCACCCCACTACATCTAATTAAACAATCATAAAGGAAAGGAAAAGAAAAGGTCGCACCACACTCAAAACTTCGTCACGATGACCACAAGTTCCAGCGAGGATCAATATGCAAACCCCAGTATGCACATTCCAAATCCGTACAGATTGATCCTGTTTATTTGATCAATTAAGTAACCATATGTGCTAACCAAATAACAGAATAACCATATTTCTTATAGTTGGGAAAGTTTTCTTTACTTTACTAGCAGACACCACAAGTGAAGGTTTCAATGCTTGCGTCCTGATCTCGTTTATGGAGCCTCCATGACCAACCAAACTCTGCAGATACACCATACTAGTATGAATTCCTGTCACCAATTTTCCATTATAGGACTTTCTAATATTGCGACGAACAAGATTGGATACAGAAAAGGCATTTCATTATGAATTTAGATACAAGTTTCATGGAGTTCATAGATAGCAAAAGATGGTGTCGATACCTTATGTATTTTTTCACCACCAGCATCAATAACACGTATAATACCCTTGAGTCCACCAGCAACTAACAATGGATTCCCATCAATATTACAAGCCCAACTCAAAGTATAGAATGACTCTTCCTCCTGAACTATACATTACATGACCAAACCAGACATTCATCAGATGGTTAAACTACCAGCTCGATCATCATTCAAAAAAAAAAAAAAACTAAAACAAAAAAAAATCTTTACTTACATCTTCATCAACATAAGACTGTAGAACGGTAATTACTCCTCCTTCAAGGCACTGGTAAACATTTACCTGGAAAAAGGTTAAAAAATCAAAAGTTTAGGGACTTAAACCCGAAATTGTATGCATTGACCAAGATTATGATAATCATAAATTACTGACCCGGTTTTGACCAACGGTACCAAAAACATTGAAGTAACGAGAATCCACAAAATTAAAGACGACCGCATATATTGGACTTGCCCCCTCTTGGATTCTGCTGGTAACTCTGTAATCTCTCTTGTTGGTCGAAGTTAGCGATAATGAACCTACTGCTGCTTCGCAACCTAATTTTGTTGTTGGTTGTGTTGGTATCTTCGCCATTAGAGTTGCCTAATGCTACAACTGTTGACAATTTTTAGCTGCAAATTCTTAGGTGACTTAATTAGGATTGGAAAAGTTTCATGGATTTTATTTTCTTTCAAAGTTTAAATTTCTGAAGGAGATAACTTTTTTATAGATATTAAAAAAAAAAAAAAAAAAAATCTTTTTATGACCTTCGAAATTATGGATACGCTATACGATGGTTATTTACCAAAACAAGGAAATTATTCTCTTAACGTTGCACCATTGTGGGAAGGAAACAAGACCAAAAGGTTCTCTCATAAATTCCAAAAACTTATCGTTAGATCTCATTCGTTGCATCTTTGCTTTTTTAATGCAAAACCAGGTAACCTGGTCATGAATGTTCATGCAAAATCTTGGGATAAAATGTTGTTTGTTACTCCGTACTTAATAGTTTCTGTTTAATTTGACTTATATCCTGTTTAGGATCTTTGCTTTTATTGACGCAGAATCAACAAAAATCCATTTACAATATTAGCCATAATCCACATTTGTTAAGGCTTCTCTTAAATGTAGCCCACACATTTGTTAACCATAACCCAATTAAAATAAGTGTTTAAGGTCACCAAACAGACCTTTATAATCATTCGACATAGCCCACGAAATTATGTATAATTATTATATGATTATTTAATCCCTAAATTTACATCAACAAAAAAAAAAAAAAAAAAAAAAAAAAAGTTAATTTTCTAATCAAATTTATTAATGGTGGGTTTGTTTGTTGAATTCACTGTTTCCAGGAATTTATAATCCCATGGGATTATAAATTCAGGGATTCACGTAAATTCCTTGTGTGTTTGGTAACTCAATTAAAATTCCTAGGATTTATAGAGTTTTCTTGTATTAAAGTCTTTGTACCATTTGGCATTACCATTAAATCTTAAAATTGCATATATATGAGATTTAGGGTTAAAAAATAGTGGTTCCATAAATCCCTTGATAAGTTTCCCAGCAAATCTTAGGGGGGAGGGGTCGGACTCCATATGGAGGATTTGCTGGAAAACTAAATCCCGTAGGAAACGTGATTCCAAGGATTCGGACAACCAAACGTACAGAGGGAAATGTAATTCTACCAAATCCCCTGGACCCATAAATTCCACCTTTAAAATTCTACATCCAAACCCACCATTAAGTTATTTGATATAGTTAATGTTTTTTTAAGAATAATCAACACCCTCAATCAATTCTAGTATAATCTTGATTGAGAAGAAAAAAAACATCATCTTATAGATTTTTTTCCTTTTATAGATTATGTTTATGGAATTCTAGGATGGTCCTTGGAAAAGAATAAAAACCTTCTAGTGGGTTTGGATGTAAAATTTTAAAGGCGGAATTTATGGGTCCATGGGATTTCGTGGAATTACGTTTCTTTTGGTATGTTTTTTTTTTTTTGATACAAGGATGAAAGATATTTCATTACTTAAGAAAGAGATACATCATTGTCTGAATCCTTCAGTATTGCCTGAACAATAAAGTTTGGAGGATTGTCATTCCAAGTCTCCGTGACTCTAAATATCCTAGAATGCCTAGCTAAAAGATCTGCCGGCTTATTACAATTGCGATTAATATAGCTGCAACTCCATAATGGATTGTTGCGTAGTTTGTTTTTAATTATTAGAATAGTAGACTGATTTTCCCAAGCTGCCTTGTGATGATCATGAAGGACTGCTTCCACTACTACTTGCGCATCCAACTCAAAGCGAACGTATTGTAGCCTTAATTCTTCAGCCCATTCCATGGCTAGCAGCAACCCCTCACTTTCAGCTTGTTCCGCATTCTCTAGTCTGTTTGCATAGGAGCACTTTGCTTGCTCGAAATCACCTGCAAAATTACGCAAAATTAGACCAATTCCTGAGTAATGTAAATTATTAGTTTTTTTGTATGTTGCATCACAACAGATAGAGTAATAGGGATTAGAAGGTGGTATCCAATGATTCAGAGTGTGTGCACTAGTTGGTGCTGTTGTTAAAGCGGGATGTGTCTGCTTTGTCTTCATCTCTTTTCCTGTGATTTCATTTAGATGATGAATGCTTCTTATTACCGTGACTGGATTTGGCTTGACATTCTCAAAAACACATTTGCAGCGACCTTTCCATATTTCCCAAAGGGTATTAGCCATCTGCACTACCCAGTTTTCGGCTAGCTGATTCATTGGATCCATAAACCAGCTACTAATCCAATCTGCAACTGAATTGTTATAGGCTTGCGCGCTTCTGCTAGCTCCAGGAGTTGCTAGGAGTACAGCTCTAGAGAAATGACAATCTCTCAAAATGTGAGATGTTGTCTCGATGCTTTGATGACAAATTGTGCATTGTTCTCCAGTGTATCCCATTTGTCTAGCCAATCTCTCACTGCTTGGGACTATGTCAGTGAAACACTTCCAGATGAAGTGTTTAACTCGTGGGAGAGTATCCATTCCCCAAATATGCTTGTACACTTTGGCAGTGTTTGCATCATAGATTTCTTGACTGTTAGTTTTCAGTTCCATCATCTTGTTGTAGGCTGACTTAACGTGAATTGGCCGTTACGAGTCAAGGTCCGCATTAACTGTCTTCTCCGGATACAATTAAACGAGTCTTTAAAATCTTCAAAGATCTTATGGAATGAACAATCTTCGACAATATCTACCTTCAGGCTTTGGTGTGTGAATCAATGAGATTATTTACTGTGGCATATCTTTGAGATTCATCGCTATCCACTTCTGATACTGGAGGTGAATGCTTTCCTGTGATCCAATTGTCTTTCCACGTTTGTATTTTACTGCCATCTCCAACTATCCGAAACTCAATTTTTTAACGAAATCCATCATCCCTTGTATCTTTGTTCCAAGCCCAAGTTGAGTTCTTTTCTTCTTTGCATGAAGAGCATTAGTGAGAGGAAAATATCTCTCCTTTAAAGCTATAGCCCAGAGCTGTTGTTGTTGTTGACATAACCTCCAAGCAGCTTTTGCTAAGAGTGCTTGGTTAAAGCACTGTAGGTCACGAAAACCTAACCCTTCTGTTGCTTTGTCTCTGCACATTCTTGGCCAACGAGTTATATAGATACCTCCTCCTTGTGGTTTGTTCCACCAGAAATCCCTATGCACTTTGTCCAACTCTTTAATAGTGGTCTCCGGGATCTTGAAAACTCCCATATGGTGTGACGGCATGGCATTAAGAACATGTTTCACCATGAGTGATCTTCCAGATTGGTTGAAGAATTTCCCATTCCATCTTTTAAGTCGAGATTTCATGTTACTAACCAACGAAGAAAAAGATAGGGTTCTCTTTCTCTTCAGGAATAATGGTATTCCGAGGTATTTTTCTTCTAGTGACATCTGCTTCATCTTTAATTTTCTCAAAAGCATTCTACAGTGTCTTTGAGGAAGATTTTTAGAGAAGAAGACTGCCGACTTTTGGAAGTTGATTTGTTGGCCTGAAATCACGCTGAACTTGTTAATAATCTCCAGAATGTTGTTAACATTGTACATATCTGCTTTGACAAATAAGAGGCAATCGTCAGCAAAAAGCAGGTGAGATACTTGAGGCGCTCTTCTTGAGATTTTTATTCCCTGTTGTTGATGGTGGATTTTCGTTTAAGGTTAAATTCGTAAGTAACCAGAAAATCATGCGCTGACATCTTGTAAAAGATAAAGCCGTTTATAAGTGACGGATACTCCTCACTTAATTCACCAAGAATGGAGCATGTAGCAACAATCCCATTCTCGTGAATACATGAAATTCCTCCAGGTTGGAGCATGTAGCAACAATCCCTTCTCGTGAATTTCATATCAGCCTTGTATTTTCGTACTCATTATCGCTGTGGCATGGTCGAGTGTTACTCTTACGAGTAACACGAACCTCCAAGCACTATAATGAAACCATGTACGAAATACCCGTATAGGTGATTCTCGGTGTGTTATACTAGCCCGAGCCCTCTCGGTATGTTATACTAGCCCGATTGAGCCCTCTCGGTGTGTTATACTAGCCCGATTGAGCATTCCGGCACGACCATATCGGTCCGGATATGATTCGATCGCAGATCATCCAACTCCACAAGCATGATTGGGCGACCCCAGATCAATTCCATCACCCCCAAGCGTGGTATGGAATACACACGGCCGACCCCGCATGGTCGACCATTGGCCTTCGCTTGCCAAAGAACCGTCCATACCAAGCATTATGGACGGAAACCTAAATTAGGGTTTGCGGCATATTACATGTGCCGCAAAACGGTCTCAACCATCCATCTTCGCAGGTATAGATGGAGGGTGTAGATGTATACTCAAAGGGCCCGGAGCATGTCGACACAATCACCATGTGACCGTTACACACTTGACCAATCGGTCAAAACCAACCATGATTGGTTACAACAAATTCGTCGCTTTGAAAGAGCATGGTCGCGCGGCTTTGAAAGCCAAAATTAGGTTCAAGCCATCGCGCGTCCATCTTCTCGGCACGAATGGAGGGTCACAAATTAGATTGAGCAAGGGTCGGTCACACCAGCATGACCACCGTGAGCCCATCTACCTCCTCATGCGGTCGGCCAAGGCATATCATGCCTGGCTAATCCAAAACGCCCGCTCAAACATGCGTGGTTACACTTCCCAAATTGCAAATCGATCTCGACCACACAACTTCACCAGGACGAATTGGGTGGCTTAGATCACGTTTCATGAGACGGTAAGACATAGGCGTGAACATCGCCCTCGGTCTACACGCCAAACCAACTGCCAAGACCGACCAAGCTAGGTCGTCTTGGAAAACGCGCCGAGGAAAAGGGTATGGCGCGCGGCTTCTTGCGGTATCAAACTCTTATCGCAAAAATCAATCTCGACCACCTCTTTGACGGTCAAATCGAGTGGCCCGGATCGCGCTTTCATGAGGGGAACGGGAATACGTGCACCTACACCATCATGCCGCCAACACGCATGTATGGTCGGTCCTCTCCAAAATCCTTCCCACGCTTGGTTTCGACCAAGCTAAAGAGTGATGCTTGCGCACCTCTTTAAAAAACCTAATTTCATCAACGGTCGCGAGATGAGTGTCTCAAACATCATCTCGTCCGTCCGACTCACCACGACTTGGTTATACAACCCAGTCGGGAGTTATTTGGTTAGTGAGGAGTCATTACCCATCACTGCCACACCGTAATGCAAGATGCGCATAAAATACACACGATACTTCACAAGTATCGACTTTCCGAATAACGCAGTTATTCAATTCAAGATTACATGCTATCTTTCGTGGATCCACGATCCACATTCCGGACATCAATCATGTCACAAAGCTGGGGATACATCTTGGGGTATTGGTGCAGCGGTTTACGGCGTGCGGCGTGCAACGCGCCATCACAAGAATGTGTTAGGAAGTCATGGGCGGTTAAAGATGAACAGGAGAAGTGGGCAGGACTAGTCGTGTATCACCGACACACAACTCCACTACTCCATCATTCCACTACCTCCACTTCCCACAAGAAACGTGAATGAGGCTCAATGACTTGTATAAATAGGTTCTCCGCCCTATTTCAAACAGGCAAGAAAACAAGGAATAACGGAGAACAACGCAAGTTCACATGGCAGAAAAACCAAGTGTTAATACAAATCGTATTCAAACACCCGAGCTCCGCTTTGCATCAACCGCAAGCTTTGCTCATGTTTCGTTACAAGTCATAAGCAAGCCAACATCTTCACAATCTCAACACCTTCTTCGCTTCCCTCCCTAAGATCAACCCCATCTCCTTCACTTTGTGACCGAAACAAGTCCGGAACGGCCATTTTCTTGGTTTAGGCCGGACTTGCAGATTGATCTCTCGAATCTACAAGCACTCACCGCGCAAATGCATTTGTTGAAGGTTTAGATTCATTCCTCATCCACACCCCAAATTACCAAATTCTGCAGGAGTAGTTTTCACCCATCAACAATTGGCGACCACAGTGGGAGGTTGATCTATCGGTTACAAAAAATTGAATCCTCAATTTTTCGGTTTTGATCTCGCGATGTATCCTCACCAGGAGACCACAGGTGGTTCAGATATCATGGGAAGTGTAGCTAGAATGCTGGAGGATGTCTTGGCAAATCAAGCCGGTATCGCTAGAAGACAGAGCGAAACATTTCGCCTTTTGAATGTTATATCTTTGGAGGATGTCTTGGCAAATCAAGCCGGTATCGCTAGAAGACAGAGTGAAATATTCCGCCTTTTGAATGATATAACAGCACAATTACAAGAAGGGTCGGCATACATCTACTCGGGCGGTGCAAGAAACGCCGAATCCTTAGTCGAGTCACACCTTTACCCAAAGTGGAGATGCGAGAAAGAGCGCGTAATCACGGGGGACTCGGGAGACGAACAACATGGTCCGGTGACAACGAAGACTCGAGGCAACTCCACGGAGGAAAAGACTTGTCCGGGTACCACAACGTCTGGGATAAAGAAATGGAGCCTGCAGCTTACGGATCCCCTCTTTGGAAGATTTATATCTCAAGACCCTTGTCGAAGCGGTGAAGAAATGCTTGAGGAAGGAGAGATCAATCAAGGAACACGTGAGCACGAGAGGACGGGAACGTTCAATTCGATCACTCGGCGGTGATATTACAATACCTCCCATCACGAGGCAGCAGCAGCCGCAAATCCCGGCATCTCATCAGTGTAACACCTCCGGTAGTCACCCGAGCAACAACTTCCACTCCTTCATCGGGACGAGGAGCCGGAGGGGCAAGAGGAGGACCATCTCCCATTACCATTGCGGACTTGATGAAAAGCGAGAAGTTATTGCCAAGACTCAAACGGATATGGCCGCAACTCGGAAAAAGAGGTACTCACTTTTCTTAAGACATTAACTGATTGATTTCCACATGACCCGCAACGGCTCTTGGAGACAACAAGGAATGCATTCAACGTACCGGAAAGGTACTTCAGCGGCGTGGGCCTACATGGACCCGATCAAAGAAGTGACACATATATGAGCGGTCCTGTCATGGGGACTCCTACACTGGGGACTGATCCTCACAACGATCCTCCTCAAGTCGATAGTTTCACTACGAACCAGGGACCAGTGGATCAGGAAGCGACATCTCTAGTGGAAAGCATGTGTGAACTCTTGCACCTCTCGAAGAATCAACGGGCAGGGACGTTTGCTGCAATTAATAAAATAGCTCTGGACGTACACCTGACTCATTCACGTCCAGAAGTCCTAACTGCGTCAGAAACACCTGTAAATAATGTTACATTTACAGAAGACGACATGATGACGGGGGAAGGTCACAACCAAGCCCTACATGCTACCGCACGCATCAAGGGTTCAGAGTTCGGGAGGGCCCCTCGTCGACACAGGAGCATATTCGAATGTGATTACTCTCAAGACTCTCAGGACAGCCAAGGTCAACCTATGCAAGATTGTACGGTAGCCCACCACAATGATGGACTTCTAGGGAAACCAAACCAGCACATACAGGAGAGACTCCGCGGAAAGAATCAGAAAAGTTTGCTGCATCCCACTCCCCACGTGGGCGTCAATTGGGGGAAGAAGACCGGCTTGCATCATTGAGGGCTAGTACCCACGATGCATCTTTGCTTGATGAAGCATTCTTCTCCATCTGTGAAGCCTCGACCCACGTTCACACCAAGAGGAATGAACTTTTATGGCGAGTCGTGACCGAGAAAGGAAAACGGTATAAAGACTTTGCCATTATCGTGCAGAGGAGTTGCACCCAGTCTCCACCTAATGGAATGCTACAACAACAACGAACCACAAGAGCAAGTGCTAGATGCTCCACAGCAGCTGCAAGATGGCACCAACTCAACTGATGAAATTGAAATCGCTGAGGAATCTCCTAGGCCTATCTCCATCGGCTCAACCTTGTGTACGGATAAACGCCGAAGCTCGTGCAACTTCTCAAAGAGTACCGGGACATATTTGCTTGGAGATATGAAGAAATGCCGGATGAAAATTGGTCACCCATCATATACATGTCATACACCTGATCCAAGTCGGTTAAACGGTTGTAGCTCATACATGAGGAAAATGGATAGATCAGTCTTTGCATAGACTTCGAGAGACTTGAACAGTCTTTGCTCCAAACGATCCTCCTCTGCCTAACATCGACATGTTAATAGATACAACCAGCGGACACGGCATGTTCTCCTCCATGGATGGATGTAGCGGCTACAAACAGATAAGGATGTACGAGCATGATGCAAGTAAAGATATCTTTTCGAACTCCTCTCGGAAATTTTATTATACCATGCTTTGCCATTTGGTTTAAAGAGTGTCGGTTCAACGTATAACCGCTCTATGACGGTAATCTTCCTTTGGAGCCGATACCTCAAGGGAGCGGCCTCAAGAAGATAACGATGTCCAAACCGTCATATCGAGAGATCCTAAGGCGAGTTACTCTATCGTGACGGTGGTCGAACAAGATCGGGTGAGTCACTTTATCGACAATGCGGTACATGTCTATCACGCTATATTGGAGAATCCGCGCTTTGGTCATCTCGAGCTGTTGAACGCTCATCTACAACAACATATGCCCTGATAGAAAGAACCAGGCCTGTTTGGGAAGAGCCTCATAATGTTTGTAGGGGCATATATCTCACCAACGAGGCGATACAACATTCACCATACGTAGCGGTTCCTTGAAGCAAAGCAAGAGGAAAACCACCAAGATACAACATCATGCGCGTCCATCAACTCCAACTCCGGTACCACGTGGCACGAATCCCACAATGATGAAACAACGTCCAAGGTATTCCATACACGGCTCGACAACAACCACTACGGACAAACCATGTAACCACGCTTTGGGGACCGAGGCTCGGCATGAAGTTCCTTCACCGTCGATCAAGGACTTCTTCAACATGAGAAAGATGGTCGAGTAAAGAATCATGGATTCGCAAGGGTAATCGAGGCGAAGAGGAAGCCACTCCAACGCTCCCTCCGGTTTGCTTCAATGGTCTATTCAAGAGCCGCCGCAACGCTCTCTCGAGACCACGTTCGCTTGAATCCTTCTTCAACACTCTCTCAAGGACCCACCTCAATGGTCGCATCGAAACCACTTTAACATCCTCTCGAGACGTTTCAACACTCAAGTTGCATCAATAATCTGCGCTCAGGTCAAGTTATCTTTGATGTACTCATTGCTCAACATACGTCTCATCCATCCTTCATAAGGGCCCAAATGGAGCATGAAAAACCTAAAAGTCGATAGGAGAGAAGAGTTATAACGAGATATTTTCCTATAGTTGAAAAGGCGCGGTGAACAACTCATCATCAATGTTCGGCATATCTTTGAAGCTTTCAACACCTCCCGACTTGGCGCCAAACATTATCTTGAAGACATATCGATGAAGTTCTTTTCTCTGCAATGAAATAAAAGACAGGAGTTAGAACTTGTATGAAAGCATATGAGAGGTGTAGTCACACACGGCAAGACACAACTCACACAATGGCCGGTCCAAAAATCATACAAGATTTGGCCTGGTATTAATTTCAAGTTCTCCAGGTATAACTTTCAAGTCGTGGTATTGGTTTCAAGTCCGTACAAGTTTCAAGTTCGGTGTAAATTTCAGCCAAGCATATGTGAATAAGACCCACGTTCCGGCATACACGGCGGGCCCGCATTCATGCATCCGCATGCATCATACGATTTTCCTTATTCATGGGAATAGTGTCTACGGGATTCAAGTCAAGTGGTGGAGAAAGCTAAGCATGCACATGTCTTACAAAAGGTATTTACCTAACAAAACTAGGGTTTGACCGTTAAAAAAAAAAAAAAAAAAAAAAAAAAAAAAAAAAAGAGGAGACCGAAACTTACTCGGACGGGCGGCAACTCCGACGGGTGGCGGTTTCCATGGCCAGCAGAATCGTATGGCGGCTCCGAAAAGAAAGAAACTATTGGCTATGAATGAATTCACGGACCAGGAGCGGCCAAGCATAAAAAAAAAAAAATCAATGTTCGTGAGAAAAAAAAAAAAAAAAAAGGGCTTTGGTCTCTTTTATAAACAAAAATTAAGAATCCCGATGAAGAAGGATTCCTCCCTTATTTGGTTTCTCTTTTGATTCAAATACCCAAAGAAGGAAACCGCCCCCAAAGGATTCCATACAAAGCGCAACGGCATGGGAAACTAGCGGTCGACCAACACTCTTAGGGTAAACTCCTTTTATCTGTCTTTCTCACATATGTATGTCACCATCTCATGCCTACCACACAATAGTGTAACCATTATGTGCTAGGCGGGGGACTTAATGTTGATGGTGGATTTTCGTTTAAGGTTAAATTCGTAAGTAACTGAGAAAATCATGCGCCGACATCTTGTAAAAGATAAAGCCGTTTATAAGTGACGGATACTCCTCACTTAATTCACCAAGAATGGAGCATGTAGCAACAATCCCATTCATGAATACATGAAATTCCTCCGAGTTGGAGCATGTAGCAACAATCCCTTCTCGTGAATTTCATATCGGCCTTGTATTTCTATTACTCATTATCGGTGTGGCATGACGTCGAGTGTTACTCTTCAGAGTAACACGAACCTCCAAGCACTATAATGAAACCATGTACGAAATACCAGATAGCCGATTCTCGGTGTGTTATACTAGCCCGAGCCCTCTCGGTATGTTATACTAGCCCGATTGAGCCCCTCTCGGTGTGTTATACTAGCCCGATTGAGCACGACACCGACCATATCAGTCCTGGATATGATCTCGATCGCAGTCATCCAACTCCACAAGCATGATTGGGCGACCCCAGATCAATTCCATCACCCCCAAGCGGTATGGAATACACACGGCCCGACCGCATGGTCGACCATTGGCCGCTTGCCAAAGAACCGTCCATACCAAGCATTATGGACTGAAACCTAAATTAGGGTTTGCGGCATATTACATGTGCCGCAAAACGGTCTCAACCATCCATCTTCGGGTATAGATGGAGGGTGTAGATGTATACTCAAAGGCCCGGAGCATGTCGACACAATCACCATGTGACCGCCACACACTTGACCAATCGGTCAAAACCAACCATGATTGGTTACAACAAATTCGTCACTTTGAAAGAGCATGGTCGCGCGGCTTTGAAAGCCAAAATTAGGTTCAAGCCATCAAAGGCGTCCATCTTCTCCGACGACGAATGGAGGTCACAAATTAGATTGAGCAAGGGTCGGTCACACCAAGATGACCACCGTGAGCCCATCTACCTCCTCATGCGGTCGGCCAAGGCATATCATGCCTGGCCAATCCAAAACGCCCGCTCAAACATGCGTGGTTACACTTCCCAAATTGCAAATCGATCTCGACCACACAACTTCACCGGACGAATTGGGTGGCTTAGATCACGTTTCATGAGACGGTAAGACATAGGCGTGAACATCAGCCTGACCTACACGCCTAAACCAACTGCCAAGACCGACCAAGCTAGGTCGTCTTGGAAAACGCGCTAGGAAAAGGGTATGCAGGCGCGCGGCTTCATGCGGTATCAAACTCTTATCATAAAAATCAATCTCGACCACTCCTCTTTGACGGTCCAAATCGAGTGGCCCGGATCGCCGCTTTCATGAGGAACGGAATACGAGGCACCTACACCATCATGCCGCCAACACGCATGTATGGTGGTCCTCTCAAAAATCCTTCCCACGCTTGGTTTCGACCAAGCTAAGGAGTGATGCTTAGCACCTCTTTAAAAAACCTAATTTCATCAACGGTCGCAGATGAGTGTCTCAAACATCATCTCGTCCGTCCGACCTCCTTGACTTGGTTATACAACCTGCACAGTCGGGAGTTATTTGGTTAGTGAGGAGTCATTGCCCATCAGCATACCACACCGTAATGCGTGTGACATAAAATACACACGATACTTCACAAGTATCGACTTTCCGAATCACTTGTGATTATTCAATTCAACATTACATGCTATCTTTCGTGGATCCACGATCACATTCAGGACATCAATCATGTCACAAGCAGGGGATACATCTTTTGAGGGTATTGTGCGGCGGTTTACGGCGTGCGGCGTGCAACGCGCCATCACAAGAATGTGTTAGGAAGTCATGGCGGTTAAAGATGAACAGGAGAAGTGGGCAAGACTAGTCGTGTATCACCAGGCACACAACTCCACAACTCCATCATTTCACTACCTCCACTTCCCACGAGAAACGTGAATGAGGCTCAATGACTTGTATAAATAGGTTCTCGCCCTATTTCAAACGACAGAAAGAAAACAAGGAATAACGGAGAACAACGCAAGTTCAGACGAGACGAGAAAAAACCAAGTGTTAATACAAATCGTATTCAAACACCCGAACTTTGCTTGCATCAACCGTAAGCTTTTGCTCATGTTTGACATTACAAGTCATAAGCAAGCCAACATCTTCACAATCTCAACACCCTTCGCTTCCCTCCTAAGATCAACCCCATCTCCTTCACTTTGTGACCGAAACAAGTCCGGAACGGCCATTTCTTGGTTTAGGTGGGACTTGCCTGGTTGATCTCTCGAATCTACAAGCACTCACCTTGTGATGCATTTGTTGAAGGTTTAGATTCATTCCTCATCCACACCCCAAATTACCAAATTCTCATAGGGAGTAGTTTTCACCCATCAACACCTGTATTGCGCCATTACTTCTACCTTGGGCCAAGGCTCTGGTGAAGACTTCCATTGTGATCAAAAACAAATATGGAGAAATTGGGTCGCCTTGTGAATACCCTAGAAGGTTTAAACGAGTGACAAGGTGAGCCATTGAGAAGAATTTGTATCTCGGTAGTCGAAAGACATTCTTGAACCAGTGACACCATCTTGTAGAAAAACCTAATTTCGACATAATATTATTAAGAAAACTCCACTCAACTCGATCAAAGGCCTTGCTCATGTCTAGTTTCATTGCAGATAATGCTTCTTGGTTTTTTCCTCTTCATGCGGTGTATAAGTTCATGGGCCAAAGTGATGTTATCACTTATTTGTCTTCCAGTACATATGCGGCTTGCATGGGGAGATAAACTTGTCTAGATGAACTTTCAGACCTATTTGCCATGATTTTTGTTATTAACTTGTAAGTGGAATTGCAAAGATCAATTGGTCTATAGTCACACTGGGTATGTGGCAATGTTGTTTTGGGGATGAGGCATAGATTAGCTTTGTTCATCTTCTTCAACGGTTTGCGAGGTGAAAAAAAGGCGCACCATCTTGATTGCCGTCTTTGACAACTGACCATTGGCTTTGAAAAAAACCAGGAGGAAGCCATCCGGCCCCACAGTGCCTTCCATGGTTGCATGCATTTGAGGACTGATGTAATCTCATCTTCATCTGGGATTCTGGTGAGAGCATCATTGTCTGCATCAGTAATGCAGTTAGGAAGTAAATTTAGTAGACCTGCATCAGAAGTAGGGTTTGTAGAAGTCATGATATCTTTGAAATGGGAGTTGAGTAGGTTCTCAAGATTGTTTCTACCAGTGCACCAGCTTCCATCGACTTTTGGAGAGATTCTATTCTATTTCTTCCTCTTTTTTTGTTTGCTTGCATGTGAAAATGCTTCGTATTTTGATCTACATCATTAAAGAAAATCTCTACTGCTTTTACGTCTATAGGAATTCTTCTTCCCTTATATGCCATTCTTCAACTTCTTTTCAACTTCTTTGACTAATTTGAGTGTTGTCTCTAGTAGAATTTGGTTGTTGTAGAAGTTCAAGCTGTTGCTACAAATCATTTAGCCTCTCTTGTATGTTCCCGAACGTGTTTCTGTTCCATAATGACAACAATCTTCTTGTTTCTGACAACTTCTTATCTAAAGTGTAGCCAGCTAAACCATAAAAACTTCTTGACCAAGCTTTCTGAATTTCGGTTTTGCATGAGAATTCACGCAACCAACATTCAAAGAATTTCCAAGTTCTTGACCTGCATAAATCATTAGGGGACAAATCTAGAAATATTGGGCAATGATCAGAGCCTAAGAAAGGGAGATGCTTTAAACAAGAATCTGGAAAGTGTAGCAGCCAATCTGGATTAATAAGTGTTCTATCCAACCTAGACCTAATTTTTCTGTTCCATGCTTATTGCTAGTCCAAGTAAAAGGGTTACCATGGAAGCCAAGATCACTAAGGCCAACATCTAGAACATCTTGGGCTACCTTAGAAACTTTAGAAGTAGAACCACCACTGTTACTTCTTTCGTTGTCATGCATAATGAGATACAAATCTCTATCGGGGCCCAAGGGGTATTAATATCGTAGTTTTTCAAAGCAGGTTTAATAAAGTCCCATTGGGTTTTACTTTCTTGAGGATAGGGGGAACCATAAACGCAAGACAAGAACCATTTTGGTTTAGAAGGGTTGCTAGTAACTAAGCAGTGGATCATATTTTTATCATGGTAAATAATATCAAGATCAAAACCGTCTTTCCAAAGTAAACAGATACCTCTAGCTCTACCAACTGATGGGACAAAGAAAATATTAGGAAAATTAAGAGGTTTAGTAAACCTAATGATTTTATTTGAGCTGATTTTTGTTTCTTGGAGAAATAAAATGTCAGGATTTATCATTTTATTCAGATCACTAGCATAGTTTCTAGTTTCTTTTGTCAAAAACAAAACCATTACAGTTCCAGGCAATAATTCTCAATTTTGTTCTTGGGAAAAAACTTCTAATATCGTGTAATTTTGAGTTGAAATTGCTGAAGTTTAACATATCAGGATGAAAAACTAAAGTGAAATGAAAATAAAGACGATTACTAAAATTGTAAATAAGAAAAATCAGAGGTATTTGGATGATGTATACCTGTGCAGTTTCTTCAACATAATTGCTTGCGGGAGCGAGTAATGTGTCGCTTGAATTATGCATTGCCACTTCCAAGTTCATACCAGTGATAGCGGAGTTGTCAGTGTGCTTTGGTGGGATGACATGAATATTATGTGGGTTCATTGAGGGTTCTTGGTTTAGAGCTGAGTTTCTCATCCTTTTTGGTTGCCTTGATTCATCAGCAACTTTTTCTTCAGTTGGTTGTTTAGACATCGAGTTTGACATACTTGTCTCGGCGACATTTTCTCGTGACTTCACACTCTTCTTGCATAAAAGCTTCATATTCTTGCGGTTAGACTATCGAGATATAGGAGGTATTCATACTTCATGCGGGTGGCTTCTTGATGATCTATAACAAAGCATTTTTGGGCAGATTTTCTTTGGTTGTAGATCCCAATGGTAGCGAATCCATACATCCCTACCCGGCAATGGTTTTCCACCATCCTCCTCTATATAGCGGTTTCTTTAGATCCATCTCTACTCTTGCTTTTTGAGTGCTTCCATACCTTGGTCTGCAATTTTGGGTTTGGTGAGATCTTCTTCCCAATGAATCCAATGGCTTCATCGATAACATTGACATTCATATGTTCGAGTTTGAGGTGTTTGATCTGAACATTAAATTCCTGGTGTGTGAAGACATAGTCTTTGGCAGGGGGTGCTGGTCTGAACTTTTGAACCACGAATAAAGCTTCCCCTATTAACCACGGACCATTGTTGATGATTTCCTCTCGTTCCTCATCATTATTCCACTTTGACTAGCATCAAGTTATGACCCATTGGTGCGATCCGCTTATTACTATAGCCTCTCAGTGAGTTAATTTCTTGCTTGATAATAGACATGGGGATTTTATCTTTGTGCATGAGTTTTCCCAGCAAGGCATACATCCATTCTTCACGACTTGAGTGATATTTTGAGAGCTTCCTACAACGCTTCTTTGTTGAGTTGGTACTTCAAGTGTGGCACCTCTCAGTTGTCTTGATAAGAGGTTAATTTTGTTTGCTCGAGAGTTTGAGCTTTCAGCCATATTGGGGTGGGTTTGAAGGTTGTAATGGTTAAATCTGTATCTTTCAAGACTGGTATTGGTGTTTGTATAACTGCTATAGACGGTATGGGTATATATATGCTTCCAGGGATATATTAGATTTAAGGTGTAATCCCGAGTATCAAGCACACAACTTTTGAAAAAGAATGGAGGATATTCGATACCGTGATCTGTGTACCTAGTATGGTAATACCAATTATCTGCATTAATGGCTGTATTGTACTTCCCATAAATAGGATGGGTATTTTGAATTTTTTGATTGACATTGAATGGGGGCACTGATAAGGGGTGCATGCAGTGATTAGAGTAACTGATCTTCGCCTTAGATGGTAATTTTCTGAGATTGCGGGCGTTACACTCGGGAATTTAGGCGGGGTGGGCGGATTGGGGAATCTCTAAGCGATTCTTCTAGGTTGGCTATCATGATAATCATGAAGATCATCACAAGGGTTTTTGACGCTTTTTGCAAGGACTTGAGGCATTCGCTATACTCGGTATGAACGGCCATCACAAGGATGATGGCTAGCACTGCTGCTTTCCAACTTTTTGTTATAATTTCGAAGTAAACATTCTTCGATGATCCACAACTGGTTTCCCACAAGCAATTTGAAGACCTGCAAAGGTATAAAGAAACTACTCCATTGGGAGGATAAAAAGAAAAGAATTAAACTAAGGAGACCGAGAAAACTAAGAGTGGATAATTCCGCAATATCCAGAGAGATCAAGAGAGTTGTTTTGGGTGTAAGAAAGTAGAGTTCCTCAACATTTCCAGTGGATATTACTACTAAGATCCAAAGGAAACACTAATTAAAGCATACGAAAGAGAGAAAATAACACGAATGAAGAACAGGATTAAGACAAATGACTTTTAACAAAAATTCAATAAAATCAAAAGAAGGATTAAGATGTCACCGATACTTTTGTTGTTCATGCTTAACTGTGATTCTTCGTCATATAGACTTTCTCATCTTCTAAAAAAAGTTAACACTATGTCAGGAACTGTTGGTCGTTTCTTTTGGTATGTTTAGTTGCCCAAATCCCTGGAATCATGTTTCCCACGGGAATCAGTTTTCCAGCAAATCCTCCATATGGAGTCCCACCCCTCCCCCCTAAGATTTGCTTGGAAACTTATCAAGGGATTTATGGACCCACTTTTTTTAACTTTAAATCTCATATACATACCATTTTAAGATTCTGAGAGTAATACCAAACAACATATGGACTTTAAAACAAGATAATTCTATGAATCCTAGAATTTTAAATAAGTTACCAAACACACGAGGGATTTACATGAATCCTAGAATTTATAATCCCATGAGATTATAAATCCTTGAAATCGTGAATTCTGCAAATAAACCCACCATTAGTTAAATCCATTTCGATTGACATTGTTGTGGAATTTTTTTATCACGATTAGGAAAAATTTGTTTTAGGGAAAATATATGAGTTAGAGTTTATTTTATTTTTGGGAAAAAGTAAGAATTAGGGTTTATATATAATTGTTCAATTTGTGAGAATACTAAAAGAGCAATTATAATTAATCTTAAGTATGATTAAGGAAAAAAGTTAGGGTTTATTTTGATTTTGAGTAAGAAGATCTAACTTTACTTGTTAGTGTGGTGGATGCCCACTTTAGTGGGACCCCATTACTTGGGCACCAAGTATGTAAACTCTATAAATAGAGTCCCAAACCTTTGTAAACACACAGATGAATAAGATTTTTCTCTCATTCTTCCTCTCTGTTTTGTATCTATTGTTCTATGTCTTCCATATCACAAGACGTTATCATGCACGTTGTTCTACCAACTAAGCAAATTTTCTTTTTACTAAAACAATTTAAGTTTTAGGAATCGCATCTTGCGTTTTTGCACTGATTTTTTTTTCCAGCTCATATATGAGATATTGCTTATTACAACCTGATTTGATTTTTCTATAATCAAAACGAAGTATTAGCGTATATTGTTGGCTTGACTGTAAATTTATGTTCTCGGTTGTATGCATCTTTTGGTATATGGGTTGATGTGATTTTATAATAACTATTGTTACATATTGGTCCTCGTTATTTCATCCCTTATTTTGACTTGGTCATGTGCTCACTGTTTTAGGGTTTGTGTTAGAACTTTTGGATAATGAAAACAAAAGCTATCAAACTCCCACTGTTCTTTATAATTACACAATGAAGTTTATACTTCATTGTTCTTGTTGTTTATATTTTATTGAGAACGATACAAAAAAGTGCCTTATGGAGACATAGCTCATAGTGAGCACAAAAAAGTATTTTCGGAGATGTATGTCATAATGACAACAAAAGGTACTTTAGAAAGCAGTCTCATATTGAGTACAGAAGGTTGACATAACTCATATTGAGTACAAGAAGTCGATATAGCTCATACTGAGCACAAAAAGTCTCTGCGAAGACGGCTCGTATAGAGTAAAGAAAGTCTATTCGGAGACGTATCTCATAAGGAATTTGAGCTTTGATGTAGTCTCTTAAGTGAGACACTAGCAGATCTCAGTTGAGATCATAAGAAATTTTGGTGTAGTCACTTAAGTGAGACATTAGTAGATCTCAGTTGAGATCATAAGAAATTTCTCTATAGTCTTCTGAGTGAGACATTAACAGAACTAAAGTGAACTCATAAAGAGTTCACTGTAGTTTCTTAATTGAGACATAAGTAGATCTTTCGAGGTCAAACAAAATTTCTGTTCGCCGTAGTCTCTTAATCGAGATAATGGTGTAGATCTCTTTTCAGATCATAAAGAAATTATGTTTGTTGTATATGTCTGTATGGTAAAATTACTTCTACCCAAAACACAGAAATTTGTATGATGATTTTCTTTGATAATTGATCAGTGGTCTCGATCTCCAACTGAATTATGGAGAAGGGGGGGTACTTGCAAAAAACCCTCTGATGCTAAAGTCAGTATTGGATTTTTCACATGAGTTTTTGGTATGGAAGATCGTTTTACCTTTTGGCTTTATGAACCTCTCTATTTATATGAGCGGAGTTTCAGTTTATTTTCTTTGATTTTATGGCAGATATTAATTGCCATAACTGGCCCCTGCATGCCTCCAAGTAATAACTGGCATTGACTGGTCTTGCATGCCGCATGTGATAACTGGCCAGCCTTGATGGCTGCTGATAGACGCATTTATGTGTCTAATTTGTCCTCAATGTTTCGTATTGTTAGTACTCGTTTTCGTCCTTATTATGGTGTTTTATGTGTTTGTAGGTATTTTTTGGAAATAAATATTGTTGGAAAAATTCGGCTCGAAAAGTTGCTCGGAGCACCTCCGGAAGACAGTGTTATTCGGACTCTCGTCTTTGGATAAGGGGTAACCCAATTGCTAAGGGGCACCCCAAGGAGGCACTTCGCTATTCGCACCCCCGCAACGGGATAGGGGACACCATCTTCACCGTTTCAAAGTTGGTTTTGGCGGGAAATGGAGTTCTTTCGGTAGAAATTAGGGTTGGAATTTTGGAGGGTTTGAGACGACTAAAGGGATGGAATTGATTGGGTATCTTCCTTTGGGCCCTAACAGGGGGGCTGGTATGGGTGTTGGTCGTCTAAATTTGGCTGGAATTTTTGCGAGAAGAAAACAGGCAGCACGGGCCGAGGAGATATTCACGGGATTTCATGAGCAACAAAGGTATTTGCACGTTTCTCGGAAGACCTAACAACTTTGGAGTGTGAAGGAGTTAAATATAGCAATTTGGAAGCTTTAAATCGCGTGGAGAAATCAAAATTTGAGATTATTTCCTAAAACAGCCGTGAAGAATATTGAGAATTATATGAAGTTATGGCGAGTTATATCGGGGCTGTTGGGTTATAAATAGTGGCGGAGATAGCATAAAAGAGATACGGAGAGTTTGGGAGGTTTTAGAACACTACAAGAGCCAAAAAATCGAAGTTGCAGAATCGCCATTTCTGCTGCTGCGTCTTTGAAGAACGTGAAGAACATTCAATCGAAGACAGTCTTTTTCAATGATGAAAAACGATTTACTGAGGGTCGTGGTCGCAAACTAAAATAAAAGACAACACTTTATCTCCATCGTAGAATAAAGTGTTTGCAACACTTATAATCGTTTCAAACACCCGATTTTATCATTTTCTCCTTTGTTCATCATTTGTAAACCATTTTTGAGCAATAATAATGAATTTTGAGCGTGTTTCCAACATGATGAGCTAATTCTCCCACAACCAAGGCAATGAGGAAGCTATTTACGCATGAATAATTGGTAACCATTTTATTTTCTCTAATTTATAATTTATAATTCACTCAATCACCGCTTTTGCGTAGTTTCAAATTGTTTGCAAAATTCTTTTCATTAGTTGTGATTCAATTAGATAGGTTATTCTTGTATTAAGATAATCTATGCTTAGGGGATACAATTAATTTTTGAGAATTTGCTTGATTATTTGTGAATTAAGAAACAAGGGATTATAAAAGATAATTAGAGTTTTGGGTTATTTACCGTTATTCATTCATGTGTAATAGTGAAATCAGTGTCTTGGTTATTCTCTCATATCTTGAATCAATTTTGTGTTAATTTTTCTTTATTAAAAAAGTTTATAAGTCTAAAATCTTTTGCTTTCACAAGTCTCAACGAACCTTTTTACTACAACATTATTGAGTCACATCAATTTTTGGCGCCGCCGACGCGGGCTTATCTTTAGGCTAGAGTTTTTAGATTTTCTTTTAGGTTTTTTTTTATTTTTTGTTCTTTACGTTTTTTGGGTTTTTGTGTTTTGATTTGAGATTTTGGGATTTGGTGCGGAAGAAAAATTTGCCAAAGCTTTTGGTGGATACTTAAAGATTTGGAGTTAAAGACAAAGCAAAAGGAGAGCGAAAGAAGAAGATTTTTTTTTATATTTTATAAAAGAGAGAAAATAAAAAAAGAGGCATTTTTATTTTTTTTTTTAGATTTTTTAGTTTTTTTTTTTTTAGACTTTCCTTTCCTTTTCTTTTACTTTTTGGACTTGGACATTTGGACATTGGACATTCCTTATTTTTTAAACCCTACGGAAGGGTAGTATTAAATATTAAACTGCATTTGCAGAGAAGGACGGTGATTACGATATCACCTCGGCCCCTCGGGTTCGTACATGACATAGGAGTCGTGGCCCGAGTCGATTACAACGGTTCATCCCCGTCCTGGGAACGGAGGTAAGTTTGTCGAAACACTCGCGAATCCCCCGCCAGCGAGTTATCGATGATTTCCTTCGTGTGAATATATGTCGAGGACCTAAAACGGCTGCGTTTTTAATTTCCTAGTAAAGGGCAAGGACTGGCCATACAAGATAAGGGTTCGGATTTCATCACCGTTCTCTTCTTGCCCGCCTTAGGAAAACAATACTTAACGCGAACCTAAGCCTTAAAATTTGAATAGAACGAGACCGATAGGGTAACGAGCTTAGTAGGAAAGTCGCTCGAAAAATATTGGTTACTCTTTTAGCATACTTGAAGTTCATGATGGTTTCGTGAAGTTGAATGCGTGACTCGCGCCGCCTTGTAATAGCGGTGAGGCCTTGGGTATCAAAGCTCCACCGAGCTTCCCTCGCCTTGATTCAACTTACTTTGACTCGGATTGATCCAGAGGGTTTGCTTAAATTGTAACGAATTCCCTTTCGAACGATTAGAAGCTGGTCTAGAAAACAATCTAAGTGGAGCCATCATGCTTTTTGTTTGCTAGATATCATTAGGTTTGTTGTGGTGGAGTCAGCCTTGTTTGTGTTTGCATAGAACTTCCCTTCCTTTTAGGATTTTTTCTTTTTATTTTCTTTTATTTTTCTAGTGTATGCCCGAGGTCATTAAAGAACGGGCTTGGAAAAGAAACACTCTAGGTCGTTTGATTAGTGACAAACCTAGTAGTTCTTCTTGTGAAGGCGGGAACTCAAGACTCTTCTTTTGAGAGCCCCGTTTTTGGAAACTTCGCTTTGAAAATCTGTCTCTTAGTGAGGAAAGTACCCCTAGTACTTCAGTTGTGCCAACGATGGCAACTTTGAAAGATTACATGTTCCCAACCGGGACCAACCGAGCTTCATGCATTAAATTGCCAGCCAATACGGCTAACTTCGAGATAAAAGCTAGTATCCTTCAAATGATCCCTATATTCTTAGGAAAAGATGATGAGAACCCTTATTTTCATATTAGGGACTTTGAGGAAATTTGTGGGACAGTTAGAATAAAAGACCTTACTGATGAAGTTTTGAAACTTAAGATGTTCCCCTTTTCCTTAAAAGATAAAGCCAAGACCTGGCTAAACAACTTACCATCCGGATCCATTGAAACATGGCAGGAACTTATTGCTGCTTTCTATATGAAATTCTACCCTAAGCATAAAACTGCAGCTGTTAGGCAGAAAATTAGTGCTAGTGTGCAACAAGAGGGAGAGTCTCTTTATAGGTTTTTAGAGAGATTCAATGATCTCCTATCTCAAAGTGTCCTCACCATGGATTTGATAAGATGAAACTTGTAGGGATTATTTATGATGGTTTAGACTATTCGACCAAAGCCATGGTCGAGTCTATGTGTGCTTTGGTGAGTTTACTAATAAAAGTGCCGAGGATGCCTTTACCTTCTTAGGAGATGTTGTCGAGAAATCCCAACAAAGTGGGAGTCTTGTGTTGAACCCCTAAAAGACTCTTGGTCAATAGAAGTAGCACCAATGTGGTAGATACAAGCTTCGGGTCGATGCTTAGTTTGATGCTTTGTCTAAAAGGTTGGAAGCTTTGGAAATGGGTGGTCAGCCTAAAAATAGGTCCCTTGGTGAACCTAATAGAGCCTCTCAAGTCTCTAGTTGTGGATTAGAGCCCGATAACTCATTTTGGGAAGGTCGTTAGTGAAGAGCAAGCTCATGCTATCTATAACAATGCTAGGTTTGAGAACCGTCGAAGTATGACCCATACTGTGAGACCTACAACCCCGGTTGGAGAAACCATCCTAATTTCTCTTGGTCTAAGGGCCGTAATCAAGGTCAGTCTAGTAATTCTCAGCCTCCCCTGTGTTTTGGTTATAATAAGAGTTCTTCGTGTCAAACCCGGTTCCGTAACCCTTCTCGAGAATAGAATGACTAGCTTAGAGGAATCTTTTAGTATACTAAAAAAGAGCCAGGATATGTTAACACAGAGCTAGGAAATGTTAGTAAAGAGCCAGGTAATTTTCAAGAGGAAACCAAGCAGAATTTTAAGAATAATTCCCAATCTCTTGCTAAATTAGAACTTCAAGTGGGCCAAATAGCTAAGTTCCTTAGTGAGAGAGAAGATGGAAGGTTCCCTAGTCATACTAATCCTAACCCTAAAGGAGAGAAATCGTACAATCATGTGAATTCTATTACAACCCTTAGGAGTGGAAAGAAAGTTGACAATAAGGTCGCCATGCCTGAAAGTGAACATGCTGTAGTTCACCCTTCCGAACCAGTAAAATGAGGAGACTGATAGAGTCTCTAATGAGACCAATGAGGGTCATATTGAACCGTGCTTTGTTCCAAGAGCCCCATTCCCACAAATGCTAGTTCCAACTAAGAGGGAGTCCAACTTTAATGATATATTGGAGGTTTTTAAGGTTACTATCAACCTCCCATTGTTGGATGCGATTAAGCTGCATTCCCGCTATGCCAAGTTTCTTAAGGACTTGTGTACACGAAAGCGTAAGCTTAGTGTTCAAAAGAAAGCCTTCCTAGCTAGTCACGTGAGTTCTATTATTCAAAATACCACTACTCCTAAGTATAAGGACCTGTGGTCCCCTACTATTTCTTGCACAATAGGTAAATACCGTGTTGAGAAAGCTTTGCTTGACTTAGGAGCCAGTGTGAACTTACTCCCATACCATGTGTACCTTAAGCTAGGACTTGGTGAGATGAAACCTACAAGATGACTCTTCGCTTAGCTGACAGGTCCGTTAAAATTCCTCGAGGTGTGATCGAGGATGTTCTCATAGAGGTCGACAAGTTTATTTATCCCGGTGGATTTTGTTATCCTAGATACCCAACCTGTCCCCGACCCGAGAACCAGATACCGGTAATTTTAGGTCGCCCATTTTTAGCTACATCCAATGCGATCATTAACTCGTCGAACCGGTATCATGAATTTGTCTTTTGGTAATATGACTATTGAGCCGAACGTCTTTCATATTAGTAAGCTACCCTCTCGAACTAGATGACTCGAGCATAGAAGAGGTGAACATGATAGGAACATTAGTCGAGGAGTCATTACCAAACACTTTGTTAGAAGATCCTTTAGAGAAATGCCTAGCTCACTTTGGGATTGATTTTGATGATGATGATGTGATTAATGAGGTGAATGCCTTGTTAGATTCAACCCCTTTGATAGACACTAGTAATGGCTGGAAACCCAAGTTCGAACCTCTACCCGTTTCTAAGTCTACCCTAGTTCCTTCTTTAGAAGAGCCTCCTAAGTTGGACCTAAAACCATTACCAGATACCCTAAAGTATGTGTTTTTAGGCCCTTCTGAGACTTTACATGTGATTATTGCTTCCGACTTGGATAGTGATCAGGAAAGTAGGCTAGTAACCGTCCTTCAAAACAACAAGGAAGCTTTAGGGTGGACCATAGCAGACATTAAGGGTATAAGTCCTACAGTTTGTATGCATCGATCTATTTAGAGGAAGATACCAAACCTTCTAGGGAGATGCAACGAAGACTAAACCCCAATATGAAAGAAGTAGTTCGAACCGAGATCCTTAAGTTGTTAGATGCAGTGCATTATCTACCCCATTTCGATAAAGAAGTGGGTCAGCCCCATTCAGTGTTGTTCCCAAGAAATCCAGATATACCGTAGTCCGTAATGATAACAATGAGTTAATCCCTACCCGAGTGACCACGGGTTGGCGTGTTTGTATTGACTATAGGAAATTGAACAAGGTCACTAGGAAGGACCACTTTCCCCTTCCCTTCATCGACCGATGCTAGAGAGATTAGCCGGACATAGTCATTACGCTTTTTAGATGGCTACTCCGGCTATAATCGGGATCGTTATTCCCCGTAAGACCAGGAGAAAACCACTTTTACATGTCCCTTTGGTACCTTTGCGTATAGACGCATGCCTTTCGGCTATGTAACGCCCTCGCGACTTTTCAACGTTGCATGATGAGCATATTTTTTTAGATATGGTAGAACGGTTCTTGGAGGTCTTTATGGATGATTTTTTTGTTTGGTTCGTCTTTCGATGAGTGCTTGCATCATTTGTCATTAGTGTTGACTAGATGTAAGGAAAAGAATCTAGTGCTTAATTGGGAGAAATGTCATTTCATGGTTCAATCAGAATTGTTTTAGGGCATATCGTATCTTCTAAGGGTATAGAGGTAGATAAAGCCAAAGTTGACCTTATTAAGACTTTACAGTCCCAAAACCGTAAAAGATATTAGGTCATTCTTAGGGCATGCGTGTTTTTATCGTCGATTCATTAAGGATTTTAGCTTGATTTCTAGACCTCTTTGCAATTTGCTTGCAAAAGATGTTAAGTTTGTCTTTGATGATGCTTGTTTAGAGGCTTTTGAGAAGCTTAAGACTTTACTCACTACCGCCCCATAGTCCAGTGCACCTAACTCGGAACCTACCCTTTGAGATCATGTGCGATGCTTCAGATTATGCTATTGGTGTTGTGCTAGGTCAGCGAGAAAACAAATTACTTCATGTGATTTACTATGCTAGCAAAACTCGAATGATGCCCGCTTGAACTATACCACTACGCAGAAGGAACCGTTGGCCATTGTGTTTGCCTTAGACAAGTTTAGACCTTATCTCTTAGGTTCTAAGATCGTAATCTATACCGATCATGTCGCTTTGAAATACCTTTTGTCTAAGAAGGATACCAAACCTAGATTGATTAGATGGATCCTTTTATTACAAGAATTTTGTCCAAACATTAGAGACAAAAAGGGTGCGTAAAATGTAGTAGCAGCATCACTTGTCTAGGCTAGTTGTTAGTTCCCCTAATGATTCCCTTCATATAAGGGATAGCTTTCCCGATGAACAATTGTTCTCTGTTTCCCAATCACCTTGGTATGCAAATATAGTGAATTATCTTGTTATCGGGTCGAATGCCCCAACATTGGGGTAAACAAGATCGTTCTAGGTTTTTAGCCGAGGTTAAGCACTTCTTTTGGGATGATCCTTATTTATTTAAGTATTGTCCACAGCATTATTAGGAGATGTATACCCGAGAGTGACCAGTCCAAAAGATTATTTCCTTTTGTCATGATCATGCTTGTGGGGGTCACTTTAGTGCTAAGAAGACTGCCGCTAAGATATTGCAAAGTGTGGATTCTATTGGCCTTCGTTGTTTAAAGACTCCCACGCTATCGTGTTACTTGTGAACGTTGCCGTAAATTAGGAACCATTTTCCGTAGGAACATGATGCCCTTGAACCCTATTTTAATCGTTGAGGTCTTTGATGTGTGGGGTATTGACTTTATGGGTCCATTTCCTAATTCCTTTGGTAACCTATACATCCTTGTCGCCGTAGACTATGTCTCTAAGTGGATTGAGGCGGTTGCGTGTAAAACCAATGACCATAGGGTTGTGATTGAGTTCTTGAAAAATAATATACTTACACGTTTTGGTACACCGCGAGCTATAATTAGTGATGGAGGGTCGCACTTTTGTAATGGACCTTTTAGGCTTTTGATGAAGAAATATGGTATTACACATAAGGTAGCTACCCCATATCATCCGCAGACTAGTGGTCAAGTAGAGGTTTCTAATAGGGAGATAAAACGTATATTAGAGAAAACAGTTAATCCTAATTGGAAAGACTGGTCGTCTAGGCTTACTGATGCCTTATGGGCTTACCGTATCGCGTTTTAAAACCCCTATTGGAATGTCGCCTTATCGGCTTGTTTATGGCAAGGCATGTCATTTACCCGTTGAGTTAGAACATAGAGCTTATTGGGCTGTTAAGCAGCCTAAATTTTTCACTTGACAAGGCAGAGCCCATAGGAAACTCCACTCAATGAGTTGGACGAGATTCGTATAGATGCTTACGATAGTGCGAAGGAGTATAAGAACAAAATGAAACTTGTGCATGATAGAAATATTTTAAGGAAGTCATTTTCTCCGTGTCAAAAAGTTCTTCCGTATGATACCCGCTTGCATCTTTTCCCCGGGAAGTTACGTTCTCGGTGGACGGGTCCTTTTATTGTTCGTGACCGTCTTTCCTCATGGAGCTCGTTGAGATCGAGACACCGGATGGTAGTAGTTCTTCGAAGGTTAAAATCGAGATTGAAACCCTTTTAGAGCCCTTCCCTACTGTGTGATGTTGAGGAGGTCCCTCTGGAGGACCCCGTTTACCCTTGATTGACCATCGAGGCGATTGTATGTTGTATATTAGTTTTTGATTTTCTCTTCACCTGTGTACTATCTTTCCGACTTCTCTCTTTACCGATTCCTCATGTTACTTTACTTTTTGGTATTGCTCTTTCATTAGAAACATTGAGGACAATGTTAGATTTAAGTTTGGGGGTGGGGAAGAAACTTCTTGTTAGTTTTTAGTTGCAATAAATAAACTCCAGAGCCTAGAAATTTATTTTTATTAAGGATGGCACTAACCAATCTAAGTGGATGGAAGCATTTTGGTTTTAGGAGTTGAGGAACCAATCTGATTAGATGGCAACATCTAAAGAGTCTATTCATAAAAGCACAGAGCTCGTGTGTTAGAAATAACATGATAGTTTCACCATATCTCGTTGAGTCCTTTTCACTTCGTTTTTATTTTGTTTTGTTCTTTTTAAACTATGTTTCTCTAAGTGATTAGGTGGGGCCCACGAATCAAGTTGTTACCAATGCTAGGGAGAATTAGAGTGATTGAGATACAAAAAAAAAAAAAAAAAAAAAAAAGTGAAAAAAAAAATTTTTTGAGACAGGACCATCGACCAACCGGAATAAATTCAATAAAGTCGACCACCGGAACCCTTGTATATGCCGTTGTGTTAACCTAGAGTTAGGATTATCGACCACCGGTTCCCTTGTATATGCCAAAGTGTGTTGATATTAGTCAAACTAGTATCTCAGTCCATTAAGATAGGTTCATTTTGGCGGAGGCCTTCATACAGATATGGGAAACACCGTTCACTTAGTAAACATCAAAACCATCTATGTTTTTCTCTATATCCATCTTCTTGATCTATCCATGTGATTAGTTTTGACTCCGGGTATTGATGTCCATAGTGCGACTATCTGAGTAGAGCTCTGTCACTTTATATGAATTTTAGTATGCTTGAGTGCAAACTCGTGTACAACAATTGGAATTTCGCATCGGGGTACTTCCTCCTGTAGTCAATAAGTATGCCAACCAAGGAGATTCTTTAGTGCCTTCCAAGGTTCTGTGTAGATAGCTAGGGTATGGAGTAAAGGTTTTGTGGGTACACCTCTGGTAAACCCTCCAGAGACAACACTCCGCCACTAGGGCCACCTAGCGGTTCAAATGATTTTTATTTTTATTTTTATTAGTTTTGCTCGAGGACTAGCAAATAATAAGTTTGGGGTATTTGATAGACACATTTATGTGTCTAATTTGTCCTCAATGTTTCGTATTGTTAGTACTCGTTTTTGTCCTTATTATGGTGTTTTGTGTGTTTGTAGGTATTTTTTGGAAATAAATATTGTTGGAAAAATTCGGCTCGAAAAGTTGCTCTAACACCTGGGAAGACATTTGTTATTCGGACTCTCACTTTGGATAAGGGGTAACCCAATTTCTAAGGGGCACCCCAAGGAGGCACTTGCTATTCGCACCCTGCTGCAGGATAGGGGGACACCATCTTCATCGTTTGAAAGTTGGTTTTGGCGGGAAATGGAGTTCTTAAAGTTATAAATTAGGGTTGGAATTTTGGAAGGTTTTGAGACGACTAAAGGGCTGGAATTGATTGGGTATCTTCCTTTGGGCCTAACAGATTGGTATGGGTCTTTTGGTTTCGATCTAAATTTGGCCGGAATTTTCGCGAGAAGAAAAACAGGGCAGCACACGAGAGGAGATATTCACGGGATTTCGCGAGCAACAAAGGTATTTGCACGTTTCGAAGACTCTAACAACTTTCAGGGAGTGTGAAGGAGTTAAATATAGCAATTTGGAAGCTTTAAATCGCGTGGAGAAATCAAAATTCGAGATTATTTCCTAAAACAGACCGTGAAGAATATTGAGAATTATATGAAGTTATGGCGAGATATATCTCTTGCCCTGTTGGGTTATAAATAGTGGCGGAGATAGCATAGAAGAGATACGGAGAGTTTGGGAGGTTTTAGAACACTACAAGAGCCAAAAATCGAAGTTGCGTAATCACCATTTCGCCGCGCATCTCTCGAAGAACGTGAAGAACATTCAATATCGAAGACCGTCGTTTTTCAACAGTGAAAATGACTACCAACCGTGGGTCGCAACTAGGCAGAATAAAAAAGACTTTATCTCTATCGTAGTTTGTAAATGTTGTTTGCAACAACTATAATCGTTGCAAACCCGATTTTCATCATTTTCTCCTTTTTCATCATTTGTAAACCATTTTGAGCAATAATAATGAATTTTGAGCGTGTTTCCAACATGATGAGCGGCTAATTCTCCCACAACCAAGGCAATGAGGAAGCTATTTACGCATGAATAATTGGTAACCATTTTATTTTCTCTAATTTATAATTTATAATTCACTCAATCACCGCTTTTGCAGAGTTTTAAATTGTTTGCAAAATTCTTTTCATTAGTTGTGATTCAATTAGATAGGTTATGCTTGTATTAAGATAATCTATGCTTAGGGATACAATTAATTTTTGAGAATTTGCTTGATTATTTGTGAATTAAGAAACAAGGGATTTAAAAGATAATTAGAGTTTTGGGTTATTTACCGTTATTCATTCATGTGTAATAGTGAAATCAGTGTCTTGGTTATTTTCTCATATCTTGAATCAATTTTGTGTTAATTTTTCTTTATTATTAATTTTTATAAGTCTAAAATCTTTTGCTTTCACAAGTCTCAACGAAACTTTTTACTACAAAATTATTGAGTCACATCAGCTGCATGGCTCTAGTGTAACTAACCCTTGCATGGCTGCTGGGATGTTGTAGAAACAAACTTTACAATAGGGCACAGTAAATCCGTTAGGCAAGCAGAATGGGGCGGAATCATCCGAGGGCTACGGAATTATGCTGTAACGTGCTACACTGAAAAATAAGAAGCTTTACTGCCTGATTAATCACCCCGATTGCCGCTCGCTGCTGGCCACCGGCAATAACTTGTCGCAGATGTTGACGACGTTAACTAGATGCTGACACCGTTAGGAATATGCTGACGCCGTCAGGAATATGCGGACGCCGTTAGGGATATGCTAGCGTCGTTAGTTGCTGACTGTATCGAATTGTGCTGACATGGCGACTGACAGATCAACACACTTGCTGACGGGGTGTCTGCCTCGTCATCATCCCTGCTGACGTGGTACCTGCCACGTTATCACACCTGCCGATGTGGCACCTGGTGACGTGGCACTTTGATGACGTGTCACGCGTGCTGACGTGGCGGCTGATGTGCCGGTCGCCGGTTGGTCGAGCCTAGTGATGATGTGGCACAGGTGATGGGGCTCCTAGTTGCTTTATTATGCACAAGGGATTCCTTGCAAGGTGTTTGTTAGGCCTAGTTAGTCGTTCTTGGGTAAACAAGGGAAGCACCTTAGGCCCAATGAACCCTCCTTTGCCACTAGTAGGAGCTTTGGAGGCCTAGGTTAGGCCATTTATTTGTGTAGAATATTAGGGGTACAAACATCTCCCCCTCTTAATCCATAACCTCTTATGGGTTAAGAAGTTCGGGTTCCCCTCTATTTTTGCATTTTTCTGGAGTGTTACATAACTCGCCCCCGAGCGTGTTGTTCGGAGTGTTACGCAACTCGTCCCCAGGGATGTGCTGGAGTGTTACATATCTTGCCCCCAAATGGTTGAGGTGACATATAACTCGCCTCAGTATGTTTTGTGTCATGCCGCTCAATGCTCGCGCATGGGTGCACCTCCCTGCTGCATTTTTCTCGTGCATGGAATGAAAAGTTTAGTTTTTCTGCTATCTTGAATTCGCGCAAGGGGCCAATTCTGCTATTCAAGATGTGCGCAGAGTTTGGGATGTGTACATTTTCACGTGCCTGGACAGATGAAAAATGTTCGCCACATTTGTTGCTGCCCCGTACGATGGGGATAAAATTGAGGTAGGCTAAAAATGCTCGAACTGTGCACTCACCCTATCTACGAGGTGTCAGAGACGTTGCTGACAGTAGACTTGAACTGTATTGTTTTTGTCATTTAGGGATGACTGCGGATTCGATCATCCGCAGTAGCTTATAATTAACACGGAGAATATTGATAAAGTATGGAATACCAAAATAATGTTGAATTAAAATTTCTGAATTGAAATAACAAGATAAATACCTACTGCTTCGACCACGGCTGCCGCGTTAAAACCTTTGAGTGGAAAACCCAGTGGGACAAAACCGTCAAAAAGGAAAAAGAGTGCAGCACAGCAGGATTTGAATCTAATTCTAATGATAAAACTTTTTCAAGTGAAACGAATTACATGGCTTCCATGGCTTCGAATCCTCAGTTCCGTCGAAATTCCTTAAGTAGTAGGATCCACGAGATGCTGGTCTATCCACTATGTATGGGCCTTCGAAGTTTGCTCCGAGCTTCCCACAGTTCGGTTCCATTGTGGCTGCTCGGGTTTTCTTCAAGACATATTCCCCTGGTTTGAACGACCGTTCTCTGACTTTGCGATCATATCTTAGCTTGATTGCCTGCTGGTATCGGACCAACTGCTGCAAGGCGGTTTCTCTTTGTTCTTCTTGCAACTCTTTATCCAAAGCCAGTATGCTGTCGTTTTTTCCAGATTTGACAGCACGAGTTTTGGTAGTCTTGAGTTGTACCTTGGTGGGTATGACTACCTATGTCTCATACGCCAATGTAAATAGAGAAAATCCGGTGGATCTTTTCGGGGTTGTTCGATAGGACCATAAGACTCAGGAATTCTTCATCCATTTTCCCTTCGCCTTCTCCAGTAGTTTCTTGAGGTTGTCCATAATAACGCGGTTGGTTGCTTCTGCCTTGCCCGTTGCTTTGAGCATAGTAAGGAGACGAGAAATTATGGCGAATATTCAGGCCCTTGCAAAAGTCTTTGATTACTCCTGAATCGAACTGCTTCCCATTGTCTGATATTATCGCGTCTGGGATACCGAACCTTCAGACGATATTCTCCCATATGAACCTTTGCACATCATGTCTGGTGACGTGTACCAGTGCCATTGCCTCGACCCATTTGGTGAAATAGTCAGTATCGGCTAACACGAATCTGACGCCTCCAGGAGCTTTGGGAAGTGGTCCGACGATGTCTAATCACCATATAGAGAATGGCCAGGGACTAAAAACTGGATGTAATTCGTTGGCGGCCTTTTCGGAATTGGAGCATGTTCTTGGCATGGCACACATTTCTGCGCATATTCTTTAGCGTCTTTTCTCGCTTGTACGTCCGAGAAATACCCCAGGTAAATATCCCGTGCGCGAGACTGCGCCCTTCAGAATGGCTTCCACATATTCCCCCATGAGCCTCTTCCAGTATCAGTTGTCCTTCCTCGGCTAATACGCATCGCAAAAATGGATCCAAAGCTACATGTTTGCAGTATAACAACCCTTCGATCATTGTGTATCTCCATGAATTCCTTTTAACCTTTGCAAGCAAGTTTCTCATCTTCAGGATTTCGTAGGTTGTCAGTCTTGGATGTAAGGTTGACGCTAGTCGCAACGTTTTCAACATGATTGGCAGAATTATCTGTCGTTGGACTGTCAATATCCATATTGCTGCCGATGTTCTCAGAATCTCCCTATTCTGATGTAGCTGCCCTCTCGCCCCCATTAGCGTGTTCGAGAGCCAGAACAAGTTGGCTGTCAGAGATGCTAGGTAACTCTTGGAAATCTACTACAACGAAACGGGTGGAATCAGTTTCGATCATGGAAGAAAGATATGCCAAAGTATCTCGCATTTGTTTTCCAACCGCGGTCTCTCGCCCAATGGAGAATTGGTCGAACTCATTTGCCAGCTCCCTCATATGATCCAAATACGTGGTCATTCTCTCTTCCTTGGCTATGTAGGTCCCTGTAAACCGGTTGACCACTAGCATGGAATCGATGATCGTTTCACGTTCTTCGCATCTAACTTGTTTGTGACTTTTAAACCGATTATTACGACTTCATATTGACTTTATTTTTTGATGCTTGGAAACCACTGGTCCCTTTCGATACTCGAACCGGGAGTAAGGATGACGTATCCAACTCCATCACCACCAACATTTGATGACCCATCGAAATACAGTCCATAATGGTTCTGGAGCATCAATTTCCATTGCGGACTCGCCCCCAGTCTGATCAATGACTGGTTCTATGGGTTTAAATAGCTCATCTTCTTCGCCAATCACTGTTTCTATATCATCCACAGGAAAATCTGCTAACAGTGCAGCCAGGGCGTGTCCCTTCACTACACCAAATTCTGAAATTAGTAACAAAATTCGTAACGCCCATCGGCGTTATTGAAATTTCGTTTACAAATGGCCGTTACGAGAACATTTGTAACAGAGTGAAGCCGTTACGAAGTTTTCAATATTTCGTAACACGTTCTAGCCGTTACGAATTTTTTTTATAGGCGTGCCAGCCACACGCTTGGTCACACCTACATCGTAACACCCAAAATTTGTGCGTGTGCCATTCACACGCGTACTATTTTGTTTCCACCCAAAATGAGTAACACTAGTGGATGTTTCCTCCCATGCGTGTGCCATTCGCATGCGTGATTTTAGTATACCCTAATGAAAACCAGATCGAACTTTTGATTTTTCATTTTTCATTTTTCATTTTCTCTTCTGTGACTCTTGCTCTCGGCCTCTATTCTCTTCCTCTCAGCCATGAGATCGAGTTTAAACCATCACAAAAATCTCGATCATCAACAAAATCTCAATCATCATAAAAATATCTTCCCTCAGCCGATGAATCTATCTGTGTAAACCTGATTTCGTAAAACCTAATCTCATAATTTTTTCGATTTTTAGGATTGAATCTGTTTTTCAATAACTTAATCTCATATAAGCAAACCCAGTTTACAGAAATCAAATCTATCTTTGAATTTTTCAAACCCTAAAAGATTTTGAGACTCTATGAAGATTCAAGTATAAACCCTAGAAGAATCAGGTAAACTTTAAACTTTATTACTTGTTTTTGCTTTTTATTTTGAGGTGAATCTGTGTGTCTTAGATGTTCCGTTGAATTTGTACCTTTAATTTAAGGGAATCAAGAGAGAAGCTTCAAGGTAGTCTTCAAGAATTGGGTATACCGGCATATGAAGAATCTGGGTCAAAAAGTGAACACGGGTCTACCTTTAGACGAAATGGTAAATCCAACTTTAAATCGGATGTGTGTTAATATTCTTTTCCTCCGATTCTTGCTTTGTTTGTTGTTAAATTAGGGATTGTTATTGGCACCGAGTTTTTTATGATTCGAGTAATTATGCTTATTGTGTATATTGATTTGCGAGAGATGGGTTTTATTTGATTCATGGAAGTTGGAGAGTATTTAAAAAAAATACAAGGCATTGGCAGAGGCTAGAGCGAATAGAGAAGCTAGGTTTGAACTTGAGAGTCATTTGAGAGAATCAGAGGAGATTCAAAGTACATTGATTCAAACTTGAGGTAAACTCTAGCGAAGGAACAACAGGTAATACTTGTTGGAAACATCTACATTATCCTAAAATTATCCTAAGCACTATCATTTTCTTTATGTTATTGTTGTGGATTGTGCTTTATGGTTATTGAAAATAATTTATCAACACTTTGGAAAAGCTTTGTGGGCATCTAGAAGAGATTGGATTTATAGATTGTATGAGTATCGAAGAGGTGGCACTTGGAAATGGAATGTCGGTTCAATATTACCCCGAGCTTGCATTTAACTTGTTGATCTAATTAAACTGCTTTGAGCAATCATTTCATCATCAAATAGCTCGAATCTCGATTAAGAATCCATTTCTTCGTTTCTCATTTCACAAATATTATGCAAAACACAACACGCTCCAAGAACGACATGCAAATCTTGTAGCTTGACCTCGGTTCTTTTTGCGTAAACAAGTCCGTCTCCCATTTAACTGGGCAACGCTACCTTGGAAATTAGTTCTCAACCAAGTTGAAAGTCAAGATAGTAGCTTGCATACCAAACGTTCGATAAAAGTACTTACTGAAAAGAAATTGATAGTTTGCTTTAATTTTGATATATGGCTTCAATGTTTTGCCGTTAGATATGCCAATTCCAATTATTCTCGCAATTCTTGATAGTAATGCATGCCATTTATGTTTCGAGATGTGGATGTCATTATTTGCTTCGTATGTGGGAAATAGTATTGAAATCTATTTGTATTTTTGGTACATGTAAAACCGGTATTCGGTTGGTTAATTTGGTATATCAAGTTTAGGGTCCATACATGGGAATGCTTCCACTGCTTGAAGGTTCACATGAGGAATCCCAAGGTGAAGAAGACGTGACAACAAATGGAGGAAGGGGTAGATGAAGCCAAATGAGCTAAGGTATGTCTATTTCTTTGTCCCACCAACACTAGTACAATTATGGTCTTTGGTCACGGTAGACCTGGTCACGGTGCTACCTATAAACGAGACTAAAGTTTAGTTTGTCACGGGAAAATATGGTTCCGTGTCTAAACACCAGTCCACGTCTTTTAAAGCGCCTTGGTTTCTCAAGCCACCTTCTATACTCCCACGATCTACAACCCCACGCTCATCCCTTCGGACTTCCACTTCATCTTCTCTCATCATCTTTATGTTTTAGGGAAATCATTCCCCTCTTTCTTCTCTCCGTCATTCAAACTCAATTTTTTTTCTTCTCTCGCATTTTCGGTCAATCCGATTTCATTTTCCCGTGGAGTTTGAATCGGAAGTTCCAATCGTTATTATCTCTTTCTTTTACCTTGTTCAATTTTTTTTTGTATCAAACCCGGATGAATACGATAAACAACAAGTATTTCATTCAAAGGTTTGGGGTTTTTATTGTTATCTTATGGATTTAAGGCAAACCAATTTGATGGCGAAACCGATGTCGATTAAGTTCAAGCGGCATGGATTTTTTCTCGGTAAGATTCTCGAGATCGTTATTAAGCTCTTGAACTCGGTTTTGGTTAATTGATCTAATAATTTGCAACTGTGAAATAGGGAATTCTTTGTATATTGGGGTTTAATTTCTTATGTAAAATTGTGACGAATTATTTTTCCAATTTTTATTGTAGTTGAATTTTTAAATTAGGTACCCTTAAATAAGCATTGCTAGAGTGTCCGAGATCCATATTTTTTCTAATGTACGCTAGTATCTTCCTTGCATTTTTTTTTTCGCTGATACCTATTTTTAAGATGAACTGGCTTCCATGGTGCAAAGATTAGAATGACAAGTAATCATGTTGAGACATCAGAATGGCTTCCATGGTGCTTTGTTAGTGAATGAAGAAATCGAATTCCCCTTCTTGAAAGACAAAAAAATCCAGGTTGCAAATATGATTTGGTACCTTCATATTATGGTTATATTACTGTAACCTTGATCAAAGCTGGTTAGGGTATATTAAACATGATTTTGTTATCATTCAGTTTTATGTGGTTGATTTGGAGGTAACTTTTTTGTTTCCGCAGTGGAGATATTCAATATCTTTGTTGTTTCAGTATGATATGTTGTGCTAATTTTTTAAGTTGTCCAATTTCTTCTTTACTGCATGTATTTAATCCTTTTAGCACACATTCGATTATCTGAATAATCCGAAGACTTGAAAGTACAATACCCAATCAAGGGCAATTGATGTTTCTGCTTGTCGGAGGTGTTGCTCGGAACTTTTAGTTAACTTGATCCATGCAAGGATGAGGATCCAATTTTAATCTGATATATTATCTTTCTTCACATGACCGGTCAGTTCTGTCCTTATTGTAGTTGGTTTTGTTTCAGTAAATGTGGACGGTATTATATCTGATATGTGAAGTTGTTATTTTCTGTAGATGCGGGATAAACTATGGCTTTATTGATGGAGACAATTCTTATGGGTGCATTTTATTGAGGTGAAAACTGATTTCATTCTGACAGTTTTATTGTGAAGTTGTTATTTTCGAGTTACCGTGACCATAGACATTTGGACAAGGTAAATTACCGTGGCCGAAAGGCATTTTTGTACTAGTGCAAAGACTTGTTTTCAACAATTTCTACCATTTGAAGACAAGTCTAGAGATCCAGTCAACTTTTCAGCCACAAATTGTTCGACAACTTCCACGATCAGTCAGTCACCATATTAAGAATAACTATCCATGACTGCCAATGTTTATATACAGCTTGAAAAGTAAGGAATGTGTAGTTTCTGTTATCTCTTTCGTATTGTCCTATATGTAATCGCTATATGCTATCTCTAATCAACTCGAATTTGGTTTATCTTTGTTGTATTTGCCGAATTTTGTTGTTCAACAATATCTCTGTTAAAACCGTTGTTAGGTGTTTCGTGTCTACAGATGAAGTACTGGATAGCTGCTTCTTCTTGGAAGAGAGAGCTCCTGCAAGAGCAGTGGCCATGGATTGAGGATATGCAGCTGATGTCGCTTTGGATTCCATTCGCTTCACCAATTCTGCTTCAAATTCAGGAATCACGGCATGAGGCTAATTTTATTATGTGAGTTATGTTTCTGCGCATGTTAGTCTAGCGACATGAGAAAACTTAGAAATAGGTTAGGAACTTAAAGCATGTTATGTGAGTTCTGCATCTGTTAGTGTTATCTTATATGCTCTTTAAGTTCTAAATGATTTGTATGAGCTTTAAGCCACTGAAAACTTAGAATTCTCATAAGTTTCTAACCATTCATTATATTCACTTAAAACATAGGGATTCTGTGAAGTTGTTCTTCTTGAAAGAATTAGACTAATTATTGTTGTTGAATTTGTGCTCGAATTTGGTTGGATTGAATGGAAGATTGTTGCAGGAAATTATTTTGAATTCTGGCGTATTTCCGACAGGGACTGAACTGCCGGTCAGTGTTGACCTGCTCAAAATTGGTCAGCATTGACTAATTTTGACCAGGTCAATGTTGACTAGCAGTAATTTTTTTGTTGTTACAAAAAAATTAGAAGCAACTTAAAACCGTTACGACCACGTAGTTACAAAGTTTTCGTAACGGCTCTCTAGTGTTACCACGTGTCAATTCGTAACGGCTCTCCTCTCATTACTAACGCCGTTGCAACTTAAAATTGAATGTGACTCCATTCTTGTTCTGAAAAATTTGTAATACCCACTTTTGCAACAAATGAGGTCGTTCTAACCCCGATTCGTAATGTGACTTCATTCTCGTTTCTAATCCCAGAATTTGGTGTAGTGCTTTTTCTCAGCTTCTGGTCTCGTATTTGATCTCATACGCCCCCAGAAAATTTGACCATATGGCTAGTCGACTGGAATCATCAGCACGTTCCAAGATTCTCTTTAGTGGGTACTCTGAGTGGACTACGATCTGCCTCCCTTGGAAATAAGGCTTGAGGCGACGAGATGCGTGGAAAAGTTCAAGTGCTATCTTCTCAATTTTCATGTACCGTGTTTCCGCCCCCGTCAAGGATTTACTGACAAAGTAAACAGGTTTTTCATGTGGGTCTGTAACAAACAACACTGCACTCACAGCGTTCTCCATTGCGGCCGGATAAACTCCGACAGTTGTCCGCTTTTGGACTCACCAAAAACCGGGGGAGTTGACAAATCTCGCTTGATCTCATCAAAAGCCTTTTTCGCACTCATCCGTCCAACCAAAATTCATCTTTCGCAAAACGTCAAAGAATGGCTTGAATCGATCCGACGAGCGTGAAATGAAACGGTTTAGAGCTGCTAATCGTCCCGCTAGTTTCTGGACCTCCTTCTTTGTCATTGGGGATGGCATTTCTAAGATGTCTTTGATTTGTTCCGGATTCGCCTTGATTCCTTTGTGCGTCATCAAGTATCCGAGGAACTTTCCCGATGACAACCTGAATGAACATTTTGCTGGATTGAGCTTCATACGATATTGTCTTAAGATATCGAATGTCTTCTGCAGATCAAGAAAATACGATTCCTTTTTCTCAGATTTCACTACCATATCATCGATATACACTTCCATCGACTTCCCAATTAGATCCTTGAACATATGTCTACCAAGTGTTGGTAAGCCGCCCCTGCGTTCTTTAGCCCGAACAAAGATCACAAGTATAACAGTAAACTCCTCTTTCAGTCACGAACGCAGTATGCTCTTGATCGTCCTCGAACAAAGGTATTTGGTTATACCCAGAAAAACCGTCCATGAATGACAGTCTCCCATACCCTGTGGTTGCATCCACCAAATCTCTTATCCGTGGCAGCGGGTACGGATCACTCGGACATGCTTTATTCAAATCAGTAAAATCGATACAGACATGAATTTTACCATTATTCTTCAGAACGGGTACGACATTTGACAGCCAGCGTGGATATTGCACTGGTCGAATAAATCCTGCTTCCAACAGCTTTTCAACTTCTGCAGTAACTCCATCTTTTTTGCTTTGCGCCATATTCCTGATTTTCTGTCGAACATGATGGAACTTCTCATCGATATTTAGCCTGTGACAGGCTACATTCGGATCTATCCCAGGCATCTCAGCAAAACTCCATGCGAAAACGTCGGCATTTGCCCTTAGAAATGTAATCAAACCATCACGTTCATGTGCAGGCAGATCTGCCCCTACGAACGTTGTTTTGTGTTCCTCATCTCCAATCTGGACCTCGATCGTTTCTCGACCTTTGGGGGTTCAAATGCGTCCTCTCACCTATATTATTCTGGAGGGAGAGGATTCTGTAATTGCTATTTCTGATCGACTCGCATGATCTGGTTCCCGCTGACTTCTGACTTCTTGTAATCATCCATTGCACTCTCATTATACTTATGGGAGGCTATCTGGTTGCCTCTAACTTTCATAACTCTTTCTGGTGTAATAAACTTCAGGCATTGATAATTAGATGATGTGAATACACCAATCTCATGCATCCAGTCTCGTCCTACGATCGCATTGTAGGGTGCTCGGCAATCCAAAGAACAAGAAGGTGCCTAGAATGGACTTGTCACCCATCTGTTATAGGTATCTTCACCTTCCCAATCGCCTTTGTAACTTCGACGCTGAAACCGATAATTGTATTTTCATCCTCCTCGATCAAGTCATGTGGGAAATTCATAGAGGAATAAGCTCCCGAAACAAAGACGCTCACCGAGCTTCCCTCGTATCCACTAGAACCCGGTGTACACGAAACATGCCGATCCAAGCAGTTATAACAATAACATCATTGTGTGGAGCATATACACCTGTCATGTCTTCTTCAGAGAACTTAATCTTTATGCACCCAAGCTCTCTAGTTTCTGCTCTATTACCGTTGACAAAATCAATGTGATTTGTCAGGTACCATTCTTTCAACTGCCTGATCTTTCTCCTAGACTCGTCTTCTGATGCCCGCCTGGTCATTGAATGGATCTTGGCGTGACTGACGTTAATCACACGAGCGTTAATCACATGTGCCGAGCCAAACTGTCCAGGACCTTTGCCGAAGTCCTTTTTCACGAACTCTTGCAGCTTTCCAGCGTCGATCATTCGCTAGACCTCGATCTATAAGGAGCGTCAATTGTCGGTCTTGTGGCCATGGTCTTTATGGAACTTGCAGTATTTACTTTTGTCACGCTTATCACGTGTCTCTGCAGGCAAAGGACGAGGGGGGCTCAAATCCTTGCTGATTTTCTCATATAACTCTACAAGCTGTATGTTTAATGGTGTCAGCTTCATATCATGAAATTTCTGATATCCAGTTTCCATGTGTTCACTTTGGTTCTTCTCTCGGCCTTTACCTCGATCATTATGCTGGCTGCTGAAACGGTTCTTCGACTTGTCCTTTCTTCTATAATTTGGATGATTGGATGATTTGCTAACATATCTTGACTCTGGAGCTTTGGAATCATCCTCCACTCGAGCATATTCTTCCACTCGATCATACAGTCCTTCCTGAGTCTTTGTTGGTCTCTTGACTAAGGAACCATACATACCTCTTTGATCGTGCCAGTATGCCTGCTTGTAAGCTTCGATGGCGATTTGATCGTTGGCGCCATCTACATCTGCTAAATCTTGCTTGAAGCATCGAGTAAACTGTCTGATGCTTTCCTCCTTTCGAATTCCTAGAAGGAACAAATCGTGGCATCCTTCCGATCACGTCTGTTATACTTGTAGTGGGAGAAATTCTCCAATCAATTCTTAGTAAGTCCGATCGATGTTTGTTAGGGAGTTTATTGAACCACTTTATTTCTCCTCCGGCCTAGGATTTGTGGAAAGATTTTGCACATCAACTCATCACTGTGTTGCCACAAAGTCATGGCAGTTTCATAGTTGTTTATGGGTAAAAATCGTTTCTGCCGATTTCGGTAAATTCGGTGGGTGAGTGAGAAACTGGTTCAAACCCTAAACAAATGTGCTGCACGTGAGCACTTTATAGATTCGAGAGATCAACTGCACAAGTCCGGCCTAAACCAAGAAATGGCCGTTCCCGGACTTGCTTCGGTCACAAAGTGGAGAGAAGGGTTGATTTGGGGAGGAAGCAAAGAAAGGTGTTGAGACCGAATAGTGCAGGAGAGTAGTATCTCGACTTGTATCGGAAAGTAAAAGCTTGGGAAGCTTGCAAGAGATGAAAGCTTTTGGGAGAGCTTGCAAAGTTGCCTTTTCCGAGAGTGTAGTATTTTTCTCCTGACCAAGAGACTTGTTCAACTGGTGGAAATAGGTAAGACCTATTTATACAAGTCGAGATTGAAACGTACCCTGGCCTCATGAAGGAATAGAGTAAAGGGTGAAATAATGGGAGGAGGTGGTAACCGCATGGTTTAATGGGCGAAAATGTTTTTCACCATTATTTTCTTTTATTTGACCGCTTTATTCCTTTTCACGCTTTCTTAATGTGAGCGTAGTGTACGCCACATCTTTGTGACCGCCAAACTAAAACCCTAAAGAAGCATCCCCAGTTTGTGTTGATGTCTCGAGTGTTGGTTGCATCTTGAGTGCAAGTGGCGCTTGCTAGTGGCGCGTGTGGCATGTGCGGAATGCCTTGGTGGTAGGTTGCACGGTTTGCAAGTTAGGTTACCAGCATGTGGGTTTGGCATGTGCGGAATGCCTTGGTGGTAGGTTGCACGGTTTGCAAGTTAGGCTACCAGCGTGTGTGTTTGGCATGTGCCAATGGCATGTGCGGAATGCCTTGGTGGTAGGTTGCACGGTTTGCAAGTTAGGCAACCAGCGTGTGTGTTTGGCATGTGCCAATGGCATGTGCGGAATGCCTTGGTTGTAGGTTGCACGGTTTGCAAGTTAGGCTACCAGCGTGTGTGTTTGGCATGTGCCAATGGCATGTGCGGCCATGTTGACCTAGTTGCAAGTCTTGCAAGCCTAGGGCGCTATGTTTGGCGTGGGCCAAAGGCATAGCGGCTTGGAAGTATGGCTTGCGACCCGTGTTGGCATGTGCCAATGGCACGTGCGGCCATGTTGACCTAGTTGCAAGTCTTGCAAACCTAGGGCGCTATGTTGGGCGTGGGCCAAAGGCATAGCGGCTTAGAAATATGGCTTGCGGCACGTGTTGGCATGTGCCAATGGCACGTGCGGCCATGTTGACCTAGTTGCAAGTCTTGCAAACCTAGGGCGCTATGTTGGGCGTGGGCCAAAGACATAACGACTTGGAAATATGGCTTGCGACACGTTTTGGCATGTGCCAATGGCACGTGCGGCCATGTTGACCTAGTTGCAAGTCTTGCAAACCTAGGGCGCTATGTTGGGCGTGGGCCAAAGGCATAGCGGCTTAGAAATATGGCTTTGCAAAGCACGTGTTGGCATGTGCCAATGGCACGTGCGGCCATGTTGACCTAGTTGCAAGTCTTGCAAACCTAGGGCGCTATGTTGGGCGTGGGCCAAAGACATGGCGACTTGGAAATATGGCTTGCGACACGTTTTGGCATGTGCCAATGGCACGTGCGGCCATGTTGACCTAGTTGCAAGTCTTGCAAGCCTAGGGCGCTATATTTGGGCGTGGGCCAAAGGCATAGCGGCTTAGAAATATGGCTTGCGGCACGTGTTCGCATGTGCCAATGGCACGTGCATCCATGTTGACCTAGTTGCAAGTCTTGCAAACCTAGGGCGCTATATTTGGCGTGGGCCAAAGGCATAGCGGCTTGGAAGTATGGCTTGCGACACGTGCTGGCATGTGCCAATGGCACGTGCGACCATGTTGACCTAGTTGCAAGTCTTGCAAGCCTAGGGCGCTATATTTGGCGTGGGCCAAAGGCATAACGACTTGGAAATATGGCTTGCGGCACGTGTTGGCATGTGCCAATGGCACGTGCGACCATGTTGACCTAGTTGCAAGTCTTGCAAACCTAGGGCGCTATGTTTGGCGTGGGCCAAAGGCATAGCGGCTTGGAATTTGGCGTTGTTGCCATGGTGCGCGATATGTGGCTTGGTTTGGCATTGTTGCCATGGTGCGCGATGATGTGCGGCTTGGTTTAGGCGTTGTTGCCATGGTGCGCGATGTGCGGCTTGGTTTGGCATTGTTGCCATGGTGCGCGAAGCAGCGGCTTGGTTTGGCATTGTTGCCATGGTGCGCAGTGTGCGGCTTGGTTTGGCATCGTTTCCATGGTGCGCGCGTTATGCGGCTTGGTTTGGCATTGTCGCCATGGTGTGCGATATGCGGCTTGGTTTTGGCATTGTCGCCATGGTGCGCAGTATGCGGCTTGGTTTGGCATTGTCGCCATGGTGCGCAGTATGCGGCTTGGTTTGGCATTGTTGCCATGGTGCGCAGTATGCGTCTTGGTTTGGCATTGTTGCCATGGTGCGCAGTGTGCGTCTTGGTTTGGCATTGTTGCCATGGTGTGCGAAAGTGCGGCTTGTTTTTGAATTCGGGTTACGGTCGTGAAAACCTAACTGGGTATTTTGAAAAAATACCCCTATTAATTATTTACTCTGAGTTAAATGCTCTTTAGTTAATGTGTTGCGGGTAACACTAGGTCATGGGGTTTTGATTTTACCCCTTGTTTAAAAACCACCATCAACATTAAGTCCCCCGCTTAGCTCGGAACAGGGGGCTTTGTTGCGAGGTAAGCATAAGATGGTGACAAACTATTAACAACAAACCGTAAAGAAAATTGAAGGAGGCTTGTCGACCTTTTATAAATAGGATTTGGAATCCTTGCCTCGGTAGTTTTGCACAAGTCGAGGGCTGGCACAACCAGTGGGCCGATGCGGTTTAGGCGACGTTGGGAAGTTGGCGTGAGTTGGGAAACCGAGTGTGCTATTTGGTGGGGGGCGCGAAGTGTAGAAGCCGTGCGTGCTTGCGGGCGTGACTTGGGCGGCATTGGGAGGTCGGCGCAATTGGTGGGGCCGGCCCAACTTGGAAACCATGCTTGCGGGCGTGACTTGGGCGGCATTGAGAAGTCATGATTGGTGGGGCCGGTCCAACTTGGAAACCGTGCTTGCAGGCATGACTTGGGCGGCATTGGGAAGTCGGCGCAATTGGTGGGGCCGGTCCTAACTTGGAAACCATGCTTGCAGGCGTGACTTGGGTGGCATTGGGAAGTCGCACCCTTTGTGGGCCCGTTTCTTACACGCGTGATTTTGGTAAAAGGGAAATCCTTCCCTATTTCAAAGTCTTTCACGCCTATATATATATATAAAGCCCCTATTTCCCCATTCTGCGCTTTATTCTTTCCTCTTTTCATACTAGCGGCAAAGAGAGACCGGCTTCCAGGTATGTCTTCGAGTACTTTTTTTTTTTTTTTTTTACATAGGTATAAACCTTAAGAGTAGGCGCTTCCACAATCCTTGCATATGATTCCTTGGCGTGCCTCTTGTAGAAAATATTGTACGTATGCAACCAAGGGAATACTGCATATATTGTTTGAACCCGTGGGAAATATTGCATATATGAATTTTCGGTCCTGAAAGAAATATTTGAACCCTGAAGAAAATCTGCGTGTGTATTTCGAACCCGTAGAGAACCCCGTATGAATCCCGAAGAAGAATACTTTGTGTATATGCTTCATATGACTTCGAACCCGCGGAAATATTGTATATATGATTTTACTTCTTGAAAGAAGTATCACGTGCATTTTGAACCAATAGAAAAAATGTTCCATATATATTTTTGAACCCGAAGAAGGATACTGTAGACACACTTGTACCCGTATAGAATGCCGCGTATATAGTTTCGAACCCGAGTAAAATACCGTGTATATAGTCTTGAACCCGAATAAAATACTATGTATATAGTCTCGAACCCGAATAAAATACTGTGTATATAGTCTTGAAACCGAATAAAATACGTCCTCCTTCCCCTTCCTTATTTTTTTTTTTGTTGGGTACGATTATGTGTCAGGGAGATAACTTCGTCTTTCTCCGTTTGTTTTGTGCAGATATCTTATTACCAAATTGTTATGAAGGAATTCGATAAGATGTTACCTGAGCCACATTTCACTTCGTCGAAGGATGCTCATAATTCCAAACCGAACACAAATGATGAATTCTTCACTAGAGCCCTCGCCCACGGCTCGGAAGAATCACCCGGTGTTTCGTGCCAATTTTGCTAACCGGTGGTGAGGATGACAGAAGACACGTTCGGTTCGCCCGAGAGAGCACCATTCGGTTGTCTTCATAAAGTGGTATATTCATCTTCCAACATTGACTTGAGGATGTGTCAAAGTCCATTGCGTTCTTTTGACGATGATGGGTTGAGTTCATGGTGAGCGAGGAGCGTATAAATACCAACTTGACTCAAGCGCAGTCATTGATGTCGTCAAGACTTCCGTGAAACCTCCGCATTAGGAAGGACATCCGGGCTTAGTTGCTTTCATCTCCAGGATGGTGTTCGGACACCCATACAATCATATGTAGATGGGGTGAGATAACTTTCTCCTTGGAGAGTGTGGCTTTCTTCTTTGAATCTTCCAGAATCGGGAATCTCGGAATCCGATTATCTCGAAAGTGAGGCGAAGATGCGGATGACCCGGCCGCTAAGTTGTGGGATTTCGCTCTAAAGACTCCATTGCGAAGTCGAAGGACTCCGCTCGGGAAAGAGGATGAGAGGTGCCCTTACGGTTGGTGGATATCTCAATGGTTTCCGGACGAGTTGGAGCCTGAACAGCAAAAACGATGATCTTCATGTCGCAAAGCATTTTTGGCTCTCTGGTTGTCTAGAGACATCTTTGATGACGGTTCTGGCAAGAAGGGAATAAGACCAGAGTTGTTGGCGATTCTTTGTGAAATTGGCAAAGGGTGAAGTTCTTCCCATTGGCAAGTTGTTCCTTGGTTCCCCGTATGTGCATCCGGATCACCTAGTTGCGAACATGCGAGTTTCGAATGGTTTCATGAAAGTGGATTCATATGTGCACGTTGCTTTTCTCGCAAGTCTGGCTATGGGAGCACTTTGAGAAGTATGCTCGAAAAACCGTTGCCTTCGCTTCCCGTGAGTTTGGGTGGCTCCGAATTCTTCGATGGGTGAACAAAGCGTCCAAGAGTTGGCGTGAGCTTGGTTAGTTTTCTTGATAAGTTTCATGAAATCAATTTTCGTCCATGGGGGCAGATCCATAATTCGGTTGACTCAAATTGGCACTTTTGCTTCGCTCCGCTCATGTCTTTGTCTTGATGACGATTTGAGCGTTGGTGAAAACCTTTTCATTCAAAGTGCTTGCTAGGTTATATGCCGTCTTTCTTCGTGGGGTCTTTCCAGATAGCTGCTTACAATATTGACCGTGATGCTCGTCACATGGGTTTCGATCAAGGGGTGCCTCTTGTTTACCTGGCGGTGATCCATAAGGATTCGTTGCGTGTCGCCCTTGACGCGGAGTGTCCTTAAGCCGGTATCCGTCTTTACTTTTTTCAAATGGGAAGAGTAACCCGACGACCTTCGGCTATAATGAGTTTTGGTGCGACGAGTTTACTATGATCCGAGATTTTGTGAATAACGTGGTGGAAAACGTTCGTTGCAAACCTTCTCCGTGATTCTCAAGGAGTATCCAATGTTGAGAGATCCCAAGCGAAAAATGTCTAGCAATTGAGAAGCCCCCTGTGCCAAGGAACGGAGAACGAAGAATCGTCTTTGGCGGGTTCGGACAGTTTCACAAGATCCTCCCACGGCTCTTGTGTCTTTCGATTCTTCCAATAACCGGGTATGTGTCGCCTCTTCATTGGTTTGTCTCAAAACACACGTAAATTTGGTCGAGAATATGTGTCTTGTTTCCTTCAGTGGCTTCAAAGAGTGTTAATGCTTTACTGCGCTTGCACGTTGCCGGGAGACTACAGGTTTCTTCAAGGAATTCGGCGGCACCGAGCCTACTCATAGCGGTGATGAGTCGAGAAAGAAGAAAGTTCAACAAGCGAGAGTGATTCCTCCGGAAGACTTTGGTTCTTCTTCGGGAAGCGGTTCGGTGAGTTTCGTGCTTCTTTCTTTCTTCTTCTTCTGTTTCTTCTTTTGAAAAATGTCTAACTCAAGTTGGCAGGAGGAATCCGGTTCGGAGGATGATTCTGGGGTGGAGTCACACGAAAAATTGCCTTTGGTGACCACCGCCGGTGACTTGGAGATGGGAGTTAGCCAATTGCCGGGCACAAACGTGGTTCAAACGGTGGATGATTCTCTGATGGTTGTTGCCGCACTACACCAAAACATCCTATTTGGGACGGATATACGCGTTGCAATGAATTTCACCAACGCTAATATCCGTTGGAAATAGGGCGTAGCAAATTTTTGTGCAACGCCAATATACGTTGGGCAAATTAATTTGTGCAACGTATATAAACGTTGGTCAAAAAGCTTACCAACGTTTTTTGAGCAACGGATTTTTCTATTTGTGCAACGGTTACAGTAATTTAGGCAACGTATTACTCTAATTTGAGCAACACTTATATACGTTGCAAACTTGTTTTACAGTAAAAAAATAAATACCGCTATTTTTCGGGTAAAAATAATAATTCCGACAATAATTCCTGCAGGTTTCTGCACCTTCATATACCATTGTAGATCAACTAAAAGACCCAATATATCACAATCCAACAATATATATTCATATATATCATCTTGTAATAAATATATGAATCAGCATGTAACAGATGAACTATAATAAAACTTGGTTGATTTAAAGATAAATACGAATCCAAGTTTCTGAATTTGACAATATGAATTAGTTCATAAGAATACCTTCAGTTGTTTACATATAAGTTGTATCAGAAGTACCAAAGGTTTAAGAACATTAAAATCAATATCCCTGAAGAGTGGAGACAATATTATATGGAAGTTAAGGTTAGTGGTAAAATTAGGTGTGTTAATGAGAGATATAACATACGTAACCTTATATGGAAATATGACCTGCAATTGCTTCCCATAATGTTTGGGCCGCATCGCCATCATCGATTGAGCACATGTCAGTATAAATATAAAAGAGAAACAAGCTTGTTATAACCACCAGAATAGATGCGCACTCCCAATCCCACCACCACCAGCTATGAATTATTATTACTAAGCTTTGAAGACAAAAAAACTAACTGAAAACAATAATTTCATGCTCGTATAAAACACAATGCGGAGAATAAACACAAACCTTGGTCCTTGATATCAAGAGTAGAATCGAGCAAGATCAGTGTAGTTTGAGGCGCTTAATCAACTACAAAAATCAATTCGGAATGGATGATCAAGAGTAGTTGGATGTTGCTTCAGATAAATTCAAATCTTTCAAAACTCATTGGCATGATTTATGCAAGTTTTCATCTTCGGGTAAACTAAAACTAGAGGATAAATATCTACCAATTAGAAATGAAGACCCATCATGATCATCTCCTCGGAAGATGGTTCAAGCTAAAGCATGTAAGCAAGGTATACATGACAGCGCATGCTAATACACAAGTATACACATATGCAACTTTGTTATATTACTCGGGGAAAGAGTTATTATTGTTGAAAGCACACAACATCTCGGAGATCAAATAACGACCATCGAGCATCTTTGTTTAAAATGCACTTGCAATTGTATAAATATATCTATCTAGGAACTTCCACTTTGATAATATATGAGTTTGATTGGGAGTATGAGATTCAAAATTATACTCTCTGCATAGGATCTTGTACTTGAGAATAAGCTTCCCACTTTATGGACATGACTATCAAAATGTTGGTCGGTGCCGAGCATTATGATGTCATCATCCCGCTTGTGACCAGAGCCTTGGCTTCCAAGGTGAACATTCATATCGAGGAGCGATTGAGAGTGTCAAGTATATAAAAGTGAAAGAAAAACGGAAATAAAAAATTTGAATAATTCAAAATAATATCTTTGTTGCGTGCATATAGAAAGGTCCTAAGTGCGGCACTTGTGGTTCTCTCTCGTTAGTAACTAAACTCGTGATTATTCATTTGCATTATTTATGCAAGTTTGACCTCGATTTACTAAACATTAACTTAGATCAATTCAATTTGAATCGATTTGAAGCAAATCGAGATAGGAATTGGTGAGGATTCAAATGCATACCTTTCAAAAACAAATCGAGATAGGAACACCTTTGGCGGGTTAGCATGGAATTGAACAACAACTCTTCAATACTTCACAAGTAATTGAACTGCAATCACCACATCAGACTTGAAATATCATCCCGATATATAGAAAAATAATGAAAAGTAGAGAACCCTTACTAGTAAGAATGATATCAAATCAATGTCAAGAATCGGTACCAAAATGGTGCAACAAAACCCATTACCTAAAAAAAGAAAAGAAAAGAGCAACTCCATATTATATGACAGGAGTATACCAACCTTCTCCCTCTTCCTTTATCCAAGACGTGGGACCGGCAACGCATTCGCATTGGCGGAGTTAAAAAGGTTTGACATTAAAATGAACAACAAGAAACAATATATATATATATATATATATATATATATATGATAAATTCCATCAAACATAGAAACCATAAAAAACTATAAAGACAGAGTAGACAGATGCATAGTCTGTCTAATCTTCCTACAGGCAAAAAAACACCTAAAAAGAAGTCTGTAGAATTCGCCGTTATATTAAGCAATCTCCCTAGTCAGTATACCCAAAAACAAAAAGCCTATAAGATTCGCTATTATCTATCTTCCTTTGTGTCAAAATACCCAAAAAAAAAGGAAGTCTGTAGGAGATCTTTGTTTGTCAAAATACCCTTTGTCAAAATACCCAATCCTAAAAAGTTTCACTATTTGCAGTGTCGCATCCTATCCTCGCTCCATTTTACAAAAGCGCAAAGTGATAGTTGTTTTAAGAAGAAATAACTATCTCCTTGAGGGGGATCCCAAAGAGCCGTCGCTTGGTCATACACTACCTCGACATAAACCCTCTTCTCGCCGGCTTCAGCTTTTGAAAATGTAAGACATCACTCGGGTGAATACTTCCTAATGCAACAACTTCACCTTTATTGTTTAGTAGCTCAACTTTCCCAGATGTAACCTCAGCAGGAAGCAATTTCCTCGTTATCCAGACATGATGACTTCCACCGAAACGATGAGTATTTGACCCTTTTTCCGGGCTAGAGTGACTCTTCTAGGAGGATTGGAGGAACTAGCTGGTGTAGACACATTAGGCTTGAAGTAAGTGTAAGAGCGCCCGTCAACAAGATCATATTAGAACTATCACAGAGTTGAAGATGTATTAAACTTATTTATAATCGCACTGAGAAGTAAGAATTCAACACTTACGTCAACTTTACTGCTCAAATGACCCGAGTTGGCCACCCAAAATACTAACATCGGTTTCAATTTTGTTGAGTTTTCGCTCCTTTTGGGAGTCTTTATTTTGAAGAGCAGTAAAACGCGATCGCGCTTATCCGAGCCCGCTTCTTGGACGTACGGGATGAGTGGCCACGAATACAATCTTTTCGATTTGCTCCAAACACATCTTCTAGTGGCTCAAATCAAACAATTGTTGCCATCACTAGCTCCCGCTTGTTTATACTTCTCCTTGGCTTCCATTACTTTCTTTCGTAATTTCATAATGGAAACTTGGTGATTAGCTAAGAGTATGCAAGATGAAATAAGTGTCGTTATTTAATTTCTCGAAGTATACTTACATGTGCCTCTTCCGCACTAGGATGCACAGCCCCATCCTTACGTTGGTGTCCCAACAACCACTTGTCCGTGGTGTCTTGGTACTTGTAAAATGCCCGACTCATCCCGGAAAAGTGGTTTATTATATTAAAATTGAACCTCTATCATTATTACAACCATTAGTTATGTAATTCACAGAGAGTAGAGTTACCGGTTATATTTCTTGTTATTGTAAGAGCATCGCCCAAGTGTATGACGGATCGTGGATTGTGCTCTGGATTGTGCATTGAGAATATTCTTTGCTATTATCTCAAAGTTGCTTTTCATAGTCAACAAAATCATGCCAAATATTTCGATTCATCCCACCGGAACTTTATCTCTTGCAGCCTTCCCGCAGTTCGAGTGAGTTGAAGGCGTTGGGGCACTTCGGACTCTTCCTCCCAGACAACAGACCCATCCTCGAGATAATGCAGGCCCCTTCTTGGATCTTTTCCTTTTTCCTCCGACCGATCCCTTAAGTCGGACTTGAAACTCAGAGACAATGGTGGAAATCCGTTTTATAACAGGGCGGCAAAGCTTTGGGTCGAAAGGCAATTCAAACTCATCCCGATATATAGGTTTACGTGGATAAATATTAAGGATAATAACATCATTAGTACAAATGCAAATGTGAACAATTCAAGAATAGTAGAAATTACCATCAAAGCTGTCCAAACATCATCTTTGAAATTAACTCGGCACCTGCCTCCACTCGGGATGGTTAATCGGGACATGAATTCGATTAGCTCTCCAGCCCTAGTTTTGAATTTCGAGCATACTCTCCCACAGAGCTCGAAAGAAATGTCAAGGTCGAGGAGAATCTTTGGCTTCCTTGAAGAAGAGTGGACATATTTTGTTGTGATGTCGTACCATTAGATGTGCTTTGCGATTGTGCCATTAACCCGCAAAATAGAAGTATTAGTAATTCATACACATGGTCAATTAATAATGATAGTAGACATCGAAACAACACAATAATAAGAGAAAGCAATTATCCTAAACCACCGAAAGCCAAAATCACAAGCTAATTATCATAACAGTAACAAGGTTCAAATACAATTGCGATTGTGACCGCTACTCGTTAAAGAAAGAAAAGCAATATTTGGACCCAATAAACAAAATCACATAATAACACGCAACATTTAACTACGACGTGATACTAGCAAGGATTTCAAATGGGGTTCATCTTTGAATATCGACTGAATTCTCCCAATTCAAAGCTTCAATAAGTCATCTCGCTTGTCTAGTAATCTTCCTTGGAGAGTGAATTACAATGACCATTCAGGGTCCTTCAAATCACGAGTAAAACACTTGTGAAGCCTCAAAATCAAGTATCGCAGGTTCATCAAAGTCACTATTTGAACTTCAAATTATTCAAGTTCACCAAGACCAAGTTGGAATCGGGACACATTTTACACCCGCGACTCTTCTTCTCAACTTTCACCCAAAGTGCAATAAAACACCACCTCTCAGAACTCTGTGTAGTCAAGCTCCAATATTTGTTTAACCACACCATACCATTTAGTCACACCATCGACGAGGTTTTTATCTTTACTACTTGCCCCGTATGTTGTAGTTGCTTCCATGCAAACGCCACTATCTTGTGTGACGCGATCATGTTCTAGCTCATAGGATCCGATGCAAAGATATGACCATTGACCTCGTACTTGTTATATTCCTTTGCTCCAACATGCCCTTTTACGTAACGCCACAATTTGGAGTTCATTTTGCGCTCTTTCACCAATCAAGCATTAAAGTAACTTGTCACCATAAAGAAACAAAGGAAACCGACTAGCACAAAGATGAAAATCACCTAAATCTCAAAGATAATTACCTTATTATACAACCATTTTATGAAATCTGTTTGTCTTTGTACTTCGCTTCTCGTGCTCTCTATCCCATTTGTATCAACCATTATCTCATCACAATATTCACCTGCAAACCAGTGTTACATGTAAGAATATAGTTATCACAAACTACAAAGAAAAGTATTCATAAAGAATCAATATAAAAGGTACTCACGCGTAGTAATCTCGTAAGACCTTCTACTTCACGCACGAAATATCACCCATCTAACTATCTCGTATAATTTGTACATCGATAGAATCACTTTCTTATCTCCATATCCCCGAGGGCCTTCATCACCGTACTTAATCGGCATCCAAGAACGCTTCACGTGTAGCTTTGTGATTGCCATCCTTTGAGTTGTTTCCCACATGTTCCATTGCATGCACCACACCTTCGGATACAAGCCGATTTTCTTTAATCGAACCTTCCACGTAACGCTTGTTGCTTGGAATGTTCTTGTAAAGCTTCATCGCCTCACGTAACAACACAAACTACATGTGAACAAAATAGTTTGACACCATCATTTTTAGCTCTAAAATTATGACCTGGTCTCGTTTCAAAGTGTACACAAATGCACATATTTATAAACCGTAAAAATAGATACATCCATGCTCCATTGTCAAAATACTTTAAAGTAATTACCTTTCAAATGGATACATCCATCGAATCTAAACGGTCCACAAGTTAGAGCTTCATCAACAAGATGCACCACCCGGATGGATCGATAACGAAAAAAAGAAGGCGGAAAATACTTTTCCGGAACACACAATGCCTCGGCAACCATGTATTTGGCCTGTTGAAGTTCACTTTTGATCGAACTTTTGAGCGAGTATTCTAAAGAACAAACCGATTCGGTGAAGAGCCCTCCGAAGGTCTGGGTAGCGGGGAAAGCATGTTGTAGCAGAATCTGGCAAAGAAATATTCCATAATCATATGAAAGTCATGCGACTTCAAACAATGCAAAGGGAGGTTGGAGAGTGACATTGTTTCAAGATTTGAGGAAAATCCGGTGGAAACTTCATGTTTTTCAATATCTTCAAAAAGTCATTTCTCTCCTTCTTGCTCAAAATATAAGGAGCGTCGGGTACGATGTCTTTACCGATTTCTGGATCTTGATAATCCATCGACCCCTCCGAATATTCGAGCCTCCATATCTTTCCTAAGCACGGACATTATCTTTCGATTTCTTCTTTAATTTAAGAAAAGCATCTACAAGATGTTCAAAGAACATTCTTCTCAACGTGCATTACATCAATACAATGACGATATTCATTATAAACCCATGTTGGAATATCCAGCAGCCTCGACCTTTTGTAAAACGCTTTAGTTGGTGAATCAATATCATCGCAATCAACTTCATAAAAATCTCTCTTTCTCTTCTTACCGTCCTTGGAAAGCTTACCAGGAACATAATGAACATGACTGGTCTTCGCCATTACTTCTTGTCCGGTTAATCGAACCGGTGCCAATACCTTCTCTTTTGTTTGGAGTCCCATATACTTGCCTGACCTGAAAAGAGGACACTAAAATTCTCAATACCAACACAATTCCTTTTCAATTGAACAGTCAAAATTTCAAAAATGAAGAACTGAACTTAACTGAAAAGTAAGAACTGAATAAAATCATATAAAAACAGTCAACATGTTGTATTAACTCATTTTCTTGTCAAGAATATCTAGTCCTAGCTGTCAACACCATCATTGATTCACTTACTGACTCACTTTAGAAGAACAATCGTCTAATTCTAAATTACAGGAAAAGAGCAAATGTTTGTAATACTAGAAATGGGAATAGTAGATGAACAACATTCTGAGGGCTCTAATGGAGGTGTGGATGTTGATAAAAGTAATGGTGGCAATAACAACTCTAAACCAACTCCCTTGGAAATTATTGAACATGTTAAAATCAACAATGAACCAGAAACTCCAAAGTCAAATATAAAAACCATGCTTAGTTATTTTGCAGGTAATTGCAGTATCAAATTCATGCTACATTTCATCATGTTAGATAATCAAAAGGAACTAAGGAAATTTTCATTATGTACCACAGACTGAAAGGATGATTCGTCATAAGAAATCTTGGAAATTTCTCGTACACAATCTTCATGGAGCGAGGTAGCCAATTACTTTCCGTCTCATCCGCACAACCAGACACGCTTTGTAACCATGAACTACACATCCCGAAAGATTTACATATGTGTAAATCATGAATACCCCACATAAGAATTGCTCTCAACTTGAATGCCTCATTTAAACGCATATCATATGCATCAACACCCTCCCAAAGCTGTTGAAGGTCCTCTATTAATACTTGAAGAAAAACATGAGATGTCTTGTCCGGTGCTTTAGGCCCCGGTATCAACAGCGACATGATCTCGAAACTCTCGCCTTCATACATAGTGATGGTGGCAAATTATACATTACCAAGATAATCGGCCAAGCAACTATAATTAGGTAGATCGGATGCCGCGAGGATTAAACCCATCGGTTGAGATGCCAAGCCATACATTACGCGCTTCACTTGCAAACTCGGGCCACCTTTCCTTCGTGTTTCGCCACTGCACGTAGTCTATTGGATGACGCATATAATCGTAAGACGCTTCTCGCTCTATCATGCCACGTCATGTCTTCGAGAGATCCATGGTACAAGATAAAACTTCTTAAGTCTTTGATCGAGCGGAAAATGTCGCAACACTTTCTCTCGGCTCTTTTATTGGCCTTGATATTCCATCTTTACCCACTTTAACTTTGTACCTAGATGCTCCACAAGTCGGACATTCTATTGCATTCTCAAGGTCTTTCCTAACAACACACAATGGTTAACACAAACATGTATATTTTTAGCCTCCATTCCCGATCTCTCAACATCTTCTTCATTATCGGGTATTTTTCAGGAAAAGTATTGCCCTCGGAAACCATTTTTTAAGTAATCCCAAGAGGTAAGTTACACTATTCCCGACCAACCAAAAGTCTTCTTTGCATGATGCAACTCTACTATGACGAAAGCGTTGTATGACCATTCTCACATGACGGATATATCTTCCTCTCTAACTTCTTATACTTGTCGTGCTTCTTACCTAAGCTAGATCTTGAATAAAGGGATGTTCAGAATCACCTACATTGACATGCTCGTTTAACCCTTCAAATACCCCAAATGCATTGTCAACAAAATCACCCAACCTCGCACCCATTATCTCTCTTTGTCCTCTGCTACATGTTCCTCTACAGGCTCCACCGAAGTTTCTTTTGAACCAATTGTTCTACATTTGCGCAACTACCTTTGATGGTGGTGTTGTCTTCTCTCCATGTAGTGACCAATGTACATATGTATCTAGCATGCCATACACTTTTAAATCATGCCTCACTAGTTCAAACTTCTTAGATTTTGCATTACGACAAACACGACAAGGACAGGACAAGTTTCGAGTTTCTAGTTCTGTTTTATATGCAAAGGCAATAAAAGTATCTACTCCCGTTCTATACAAAGGACTAAACCTATCTTCAAACATCGGCTTTTCTCGGTCTGTTGAGACATTCTACAATAATAAAGTCGGGCGGATTATAAAATTGATGCACTATTTCTAGCGTATAATTCACAATAAAACAAAAACAATCATTCTTATACCAAAGAAACGATCGATTCCTAGGCAAACTTGAATGCATAACAAGAGACCGAATTATATGCAAACTACGAGCAAATTAAACTATGAGAATACAAGAGGCGGAAAGTACAAAATGCTAGAAGTACAAACAAGCAACAAACACTCTGCGATGAAATGGTTTCATGCATGATACGTCGATACCTAAGTAATGAGCTACGTAAATGCATAAAAGACTTAACATTTCTTAAGAATTTGCTTATATGAGAGCCACAGATCCACAAAAATCCTAACTTTTCCTAAAAACATTTTTGGCGTAAAAAGATTAACTTTTCTTAAGAAATAAGACCACTTGGGCAAAACAACAATGTACAAAAATGTGATCAATATACTACGCCTCGGACGAATTTAACTAACATAAATTGTTAGCAACATTACAGTTTGTGTAAACAAGAACGTAAAAAGAAGTACAAGGTAATGAGTGAAACAATACCCTGTAACCATCTCGAACAACAAGTGGCCTTTTGGGAGTGCAAGTTCTTGTTTTCTTTAGATGAATTGTATGGAAAGACTTATCTACAATGAAAAATTTTCAAAGGATTAGACAAGTAGCTAACATAAAATTTCCAGGTTAGTAACTTTCAAGAACAATCCAATATATGAATTCTTATCAGTTCATTATAAGATCAAGTGTCAAACAAACATAAATTAGGTGTAACGTTTCTATCTTCAACATTTCTAATGAGCATAAAAAACTAAAATTAAGATATACAATTAGAAATCCAGGTCCTCAAGCAAATCTTTGGTTTGTCATCCACAATGTCTCGCATATAATCCACAAAACTAGAGAATGAAATCTCTAAAGATTGATAACTAAAAAAGCATCAAGAGACTAACAAGAGACTAAATACAAGCATCAAGAGATTGATAACTAAAAAAGCTATTTAACCCTAAAAAAGCACAAAAATAAGCATAAACATTTGATGACACCATAATAATAAAAACCGAATGTGTTTACTAAAGAAAAGAAAAAAAATTTGAAGGGTATAACCGCTAACTTCAAAACACCAAAATCAGACATGCAATAAGACTCGCACTTCATGAGTTAGGTCAACAAAATCAAAATAAAACAACAAGTACTAGTCAATAATGGTTATACCGATGATAATCAACTATTTGATGAACCGATTTGATTTCAGAACAAATTTGATTTTGGATTCTAGGTTTAGGAATTTTTAGGGTTCTAGAGAACAAATCGAGATTTATAGGTTTTGCTTACTCAAATTCGGGTATGGGTTTCATTGTGAGAGAAGGGTTTTGATTCGCAGAAGGATTTTAGCCTCGAGGGATTCGACCTTCTCAGTAGGGGAAGGGTTTTGGTTTTGAGAGCGTCTGGGAAGAACTAAGAGAGAGAGAGAGAGAGAGTAAAAACGAGAGTGATATTTAGAAATATTTAGAAATATTTAGATATTTAGAAATATTTAGATTTTTCTAAAATAATAATAATAAAAAAAAAATGATATTATAAAATTTACCAACGTTTTATTGCGTTAGAACACGTTGCTGCATTAATTTTATTTTACAAATTAGTATTATTTTTTCTTTCCCAACGTATTTTCAACGGTGTGTAACGTATATTCGCGTTGCTCGTTTTTGCAACGTAAATATCCGTTGCACACCTCCGAAACTGATATGTTGCAAATTACAGGATATGGTGTAGTGCCGTAGACATGGAAGAAGACCCTTTGCGAGTCGTGAGGCCACTTGCAGCGCCATTTTTGATCCCCGTACTTGGTTCCTTATCCAGGTCATGTCTGGTTGGTTGGCTTTAAGCGTCTTTAGCTAAGCATGAGGCGTTGTATACCGTAACTGGGAGAAGCACGGACATATGGCTACAACCAAGAAAGTCACTAGTCGATTTGCGCTGGTTAAGCGTGTGGAAGAGGCTTTGTCTTCCATCGAGGATATGCGTGAGGTGACTGGTCACACCGTTTCTGAGGATGTTATTGCCGACTGGGAGCACCATTGCGACGTGTGCGTAGAAAAGGAGTTCAACACTTCGTGGTTTGTCGAAGGCCTTGATGAGATCCAAAAGTTGAAAGATGCAGCAATCGAAAGCCTTTCCGCCGAGGAGATCGCTGTGAGATGGAACTCAAAAAGCTTTCCAAGATGTTGACTATGAAGAGAGCGGCTCTTGAAGACGCAAAGTTGACTTTCTCCAAGAAGAGCAGATCGTTGGACGATTTTCCCCGAACGTTTCTCCGTTAAACTTTCATTTAGGTTCTTTTTTTTTTTTTGAAAGACATATTGGATGTCCGGGTTCAAAACTTAACCTTTGATAGACAGTGGTAGCTTTTAGGGTGTTGGATTATTTCGGGATGAATGGTTTTGGTAATATGACTACGATTATGTTTTGGGAAAAGAATATTGTTTTTATGAGAGTGTGTGCTAAAGAATAGGCACAAGACTTCGATAGCATGACGGTTTTACTAAAAACCTAAAAATAGATTGTATATCCGGCGGTCTGAATTTACTCACTTCATAGGTTTTGCGAACACGCCCTCTCCATGTAAAAGGCGGTTTTGGTGGCGTTTTTGCCGGTAGCATCGCCAAAGAAGTCCCCAATCGCCGGTAGCATCTTCGGCGATTGAGTAATATCATCTTCATCAAGTCCCAGTTTTCTTGTGTAGTTTTTACAACTAGTAACCGGTCATCCGGTAGTTGAGTCGGATTGAGTCGCCTTCTCCTACCATCTCGACATCCGGGTCGAAGAACGAGATCAACAATCGATATTGTAGCCGATAGATCAATCCTCATTTGTGGTCGCCAATTGTTTATGGGTAAAATCGTTTTCGCCGATTTCGGTAAATTCGGTGGGTGAGTGAGAAACCGGTTCAAACCCTAAACAAATGTGCCGCACGTGAGCACTTTATAGATTCGAGAGATCAATCTGTACAAGTCCGGCCTAAACCAAGAAATGGCCGTTCAGATTTGCTTCTGGTCACAAAGTGGAGGAGAAGGGTTGATTTGGGGAGGGAAGCAAAGAAAGGTGTTGAGACCGGAATAGTGCGCAGAGTAGTATCTCGACTTGTACGTAAAGTAAAAGCTTGGGAAGCTTGCAAGAGATGAAAGCTTTTGGGAGAGCTTGCAAAGTTGCCTTTCCGAGAGTGTAGTATTTTTCTCCCGACCGAGACTTGTTCTCCGGTGGAAATAGGTAAGACCTATTTATACAAGTCGAGATTGAAACGTACCTGGCCTCATGAAGGAAGAGAGTAAAGGGTGAAATAATTGGAGGAGGTGGTAACCGCATGGTTTAATGGGTGAAAACGTTTTTCACCATTATTTCCTCTTTTATTTGACCGCTTTATTCCTTTTCACGCTTTCTTAATGTGAGCGTAGTGTACGCCGCATGTTGTGACCGCCAAACCAAAACCCTAAAGAAGCATCCCGTTTGTGTTGATGTCTCGAGTGTTGGTTGCATCTTGAGTGCAAGTGGCGCCGCTAGTGGCGCGTGTGGCATGTGCCAATGGCATGTGCGGAATGCCTTGGTGGTAGGTTGCACGGTTTTGCAAGTTAGGTTACAGCGTGTGGGTTTGGCATGTGCCAATGGCATGCAGAATGCCTTGGTGGTAGGTTGCACGGTTTGCAAGTTAGGCTACCAGTGCGTGTGTGTTTGGCATGTGCCAATGGCATGTGCGGAATGCCTTGGTGGTAGGTTGCACGGTTTGCAAGTTAGGCTACCGTGTGTGTGTTTGGCATGTGCCAATGGCATGTCGGAATGCCTTGGTGGTAGGTTGCACGGTTTGCAAGTGAGGCTACCGGCGTGTGTGTTTGGCATGTGCGGCCATGTTGACCTAGTTGCAAGTCTTTAAAGCCTAGGGCGCTATGTTTGGCGTGGTCCAAAGGCATAGCGGCTTGGAAGTATGGCTTGCGACACGTGTTGGCATGTGCCAATGGCACGTGCGGCCATGTTGACCTAGTTGCAAGTCTTGCAAACCTAGGGCGCTATGTTGGACGTGGGCCAAAGGCATAGCGGCTTAGAAATATGGCTTGCGGCAAGTGTTGGCATGTGCCAATGGCACGTCTTGACCATGTTGACCTAGTTGCAAGTCTTGCAAACCTAGGGCGCTATGTTGGCGTGGGCCAAAGACATAGCGACTTGGAAATATGGCTTGCGACACGTTTTAGCATGTGCCAATGGCACGTGCGGCCATGTTGACCTAGTTGCAAGTCTTGCAAACCTAGGGCGCTATGTTGGGCGTGGGCCAAAGGCATAACGGCTTAGAAATATGGCTTGCGGCCCGTGTTGGCATGTGCCAATGGCACGTGCGGCCATGTTGACCTAGTTGCAAGTCTTGCAAACCTGGGACGCTATGTTTGGCGTGGGCCAAAGACATAGCGACTTGGAAATATGGATTGCGACACGTTTTGGCATGTGCCAATGGCACGTGCGGCCATGTTGACCTAGTTGCAAGTCTTGCAAGCCTAGGGCGCTATATTTGAGGCGTGGGCCAAAGGCATAGCGGCTTAGAAATATGGCTTTCTGCGAGACGTGTTGGCATGTGCCAATGGCACGTGCAGCCATGTTGACCTAGTTGCAAGTCTTGCAAACCTAGGGCGCTATATTTGGCGTGGGCCAAAGGCATAGCGGCTTGGAAGTATGTCTTGCGACACGTGCCGGGGCATGTGCCAATGGCACGTGCGGCCATGTTGACCTAGTTGCAAGTCTTGCAAGCCTAGGGCGCTATTTGGCGTGGGCCAAAGGCATATCGACTTGGAAAATATGGCTTGCGGCACGTGTTGGCATGTGCCAATGGCACGTGCGGCCATGTTGACCTAGTTCCAAGTCTTGCAAACCTAGGCGCTATGTTTGGCGTGGGCAAAGGCATAGCGGCTTGGAATTTGGCGTTGTTGGCATGGTGCGCAGGGTGCGGCTTGGTTTGGCATTGTTGCCATGGTGCGCAGTATGCGGCTTGGTTTGGCATTGTTGCCATGGTGCGAAGTGTGCGGCTTGGTTTGGCATTGTTGCCATGGTGCGCATGTGCGGCTTGGTTTGGCATTGTTGCCATGGTGCGCAGTGTGCGGCTTGGTTTGGCATTGTTGCCATGGCGCGCAGATGTCGCGCTTGGTTTGGCATCGTTGCCATGGTGCGCAGATGCGGCTTGGTTTAGCATTGTCGCCATGGTGCGCAGATGTCGGCTTGGTTTGGCATTGTCGCCATGGTGCGTGATGCTGGCTTGGTTTGGCATTGTTTCCATGGTGCGCAGAGTATGCGCTTGGTTTGGCATTGTTGCCATGGTCGTGATGTCAGCGCGGCTTGGTTTGGCATTGTTGCCATGGTGCGCAGGTGCGGCTTGTTTTTGGAATTAGGTTCCGTGGTCGAAACCCTAACTGTATTTTGAAAAATACCCCTATTAATTATTTACTCTGAGTTAAATGCTCTTTAGTTAATGTGTCGGGTAACACTAGGTCATGGGGTTTTACGATTTTACCCCTTGTTTAAAAACCACCATCAACAATAGTGTAAAACATGCTGGTCTGGATCACATATCTTCTCGTCGAACTCGCGTTTGGAATCGAAAGTTCATTCATTTGATTCTCCGATATTCATCTTGAAAGGGGCTCCAGCAGATCGATGCAACCGGTCTATCTTTTCTTCTCTGGATTGATTTTTCGACATTACTTTCTCGATCATCTTGCAGAGGCGAGCTTCCGTTATTGCATCCACATCGCCATCATAGGAACTGTCTTCTTGCTCATAATCTTGGTCTTCTGGAATATGAGTTTTAGATCTCATTTTTTTCCTCCGGGGTCCAGTAGGTTCTTTTCTAGCTCTTCCTTGCTCCGAAAGAGCACTGTAATCATGCGCAATTTCTTCATCATCATGCCATTCTCGAACCTCATCTTCGTATTCCTGAGACGTTTTGAACGGGTAGTAATTCTAGCCACACTCTGCAGATTTGCAGCTGGCCGGGTCCTTTCTCGACCGGATCGTAGAGTCTTCGTTTAGGCAAATCTCCAGTGGGTAACAGATTTTTCTCTAGCCGATCAAGATCGATCACTTCTATGTTTCGATCTGCATACCATAAGCTAATTCGACTTCCAAGCCACCGCCATACGTAACGACCTTCCTTTTGTTCATATTACGACCTTAGGTCGAGACTGTTCTCACGTTCCGATCTCGTGAGAGCGTTCTCCTTCTCCAATTCGTCCAACCGATTGCGTAACAATTCTTCCTCAGTACTAGGAGTCGCGGTGCGTCCATCTCGCAGGTCATGTCCATCGTTCTTCCTCCTAGACGGGCTACCGAACGCATGCCCTCCGTTTTCTCGAACATTTAGGTTTTCTCCATTAGATATGGAGTCCACATCCGTTCCTTCATCTTCGACCATTTTTTGTTTCTCGCTTCTCCGATTGTTCGGATCTGGGGTTCTGTCATAAACACGATCTCGATCTCGACCACAATTTGGGATTCTGTCACGAACTTAATCCCGACTCCGTCTGTTTCTAGTGGGTATTATGGGTGCAGAATGAACCTCAATTTCATGCCTTCACCTTCCCTGTTTTGTCAAGGATTACCAACCAGAATCCGACCCTTCGCAGCAGCTTTGCTTGATTATCGCCATAACTCGATTTGGTAAAACACGATTATCTTTCTCGAAAACCTTGGTTTCGGCCAATGTTTGTATGGTAAAATTACTTCTACCCCAAACATTTAAATTTGTATGATGATTTTGCTGATAATCGATCCGTGTCCTCGATCTCCAACTGAATTATGGAGAAGGGGGGGTACCTGCAAAAAACCCTATGATGCTAAAGTCAGTATTGGATTTTTCACAGGAGTTTTTGGTATGGAAGATCGCTTACCTTTTTGGGTTTATGAACCTCTCTATTTATATGAGTGAATTTAGTTTATTTTCTTTGATTTTATGGCAGATATTAATTGTCATAACTGGCCCCTGCATGCCTCCCAGTAATAACTGGCATTGACTGGTCCTACATGCCGCATGTGACAACTGGCTAGCCTTGATGGCTGCATGGCTCTAGTGTAACTGACCCTTGCATGGCTGCCGGGATGTTGAAAAGCAAAGTTTACAATGGGGCGTAGAACTGCCAAAAAGCGTAATGGGGGAATCATCCGAGGGCTACTAATTATGCCGCAACGTGCTACAATGAAAAATAAAAGCTTTGCCGCCCGATTAATCGCCCGATTGCTTTCGCCATCGCTGGCCTTGGCCAGCCAGAATAACTGGGCCGCAGATGCTGATGACGTTAACTAGATGCCGACGCCGTTAAGAATATGCCGACGCCGTTAGGAAGATGCTGACGCCGTTAGGGATCTCGCTAACGCCGTTAGTTGCCGATTGTATCGGGTGTGCGGACGTGGAGACTTTCTTGCTGGCGCAGTGTCTGCGTCATTCTTGCTGACATGGCACCTATTCTGCTGATGTGGTACCTTCCAACTCATCAAACCTGCCGACGTGGCACCTGGTGACGTGGCACTTTGATGACATGTCGCGCGTGCTGACATGGCGGCTGATGTGGCAGTCGACGGTTGGTCGAGCCTAGTGATGATGTGCCACAGGTGATGGGGCTCCTAGTTCCTTGCGAGGTGTTTGTTAGGCCTAGTTAGCCATTCTTGGGTAAACAAGGGAAGCACCTTAGGCCCAATGAACCCTTCTTTGCCACTAGTAGGAGCTTTGGAGGCCTAGGTTAGCCCATTTATTTGTGTAGAATATTAGGGGTACAAACAGTATAGTCTCTTAATTGAGACATATGAGGAAATCTTAGTTAAGGTCGTAAAGAAATCTCTTAACTAGAGATGTAAAGAACTATTTCGATCCAAATGAAGTCTTTTAATAAGACCAAAATAAATCTCTCGAATAAGATACAATCTCAGTTGAGATTATCAAAGGTCTCATTACTAAATCGTTTTTCAGAATATGATAAAATCTCTAGAATGAGATATAATGATATCGTTATGATTATAAAGAAGTCTCTTAATTGAGACAATCAGTCTCTTCAGAGATCATTTAGAATCCTCAATATCTGAGGTGTAAGGATCTTCGTTGTAAAGATCAGATGAAAGCATAAAGTTACTCTTAAGATTGTTGTACGTCTAGTTTTCTGATTATAGAAATGGTATATGCATCTTCTAAATGGTGTGTAGGTCTTTATAGTCGAACGCTAGCGTGCTTTTAACTTGAGCTTGTTGTTTTTTCAGTAAATAATTTGTTGCTAACCAAAGTGGGAGATGTTAGACTTTATGTTGGTTTAGCAATAAATCAGGCTTAGCTATGTTAATCTATCATTAGTTCTAATCTAAACTGGATTAATTATATACCAAATTAAGGAATGATTAGATTTAAATATAGGAACTAGATTAGCTTAATGTTAGCTGAGGTGTCATGTTGACTAAGCATGACTCACCTAGTGAGGTGTCATCCAACTAATGATGGACAGGTTGGACGACATATAGCTATCAAGTGATGACTAAGCCCTCTTCTAGCCTCTTTCATATATAACCAGAATTTATGATTTACCATTGATGAAGTAAGAGGAAATAGAAGTAGAATCTAAGTCCTTGAACCTTTTATAATTGATGATTTATGTTTTTCTTTCTTCTTAACCTTGTTGAATTATGTATCACGCTTTTATACTGCTCTTGGTCAATTTATAAATAACCAAATATTGACTGTGTGCTTGATTCAGTCATATTTATGCTATAGCTAAATCATAAATAACAAGATAATCATTCTTGCTTTAAGCATGAGTAAACAGCTGCATATATGTGTTATCTAGCTTGTGGAATATGTGAATTATATGATCATGTTTAAGCTAATAAATGATGAGCTTTTATTTTCTTTGAGTATACAAACATGATGATATTGATTCTTGATTGGTGCACTAGGAACAAATCAGTATGACTACTGATTTCCTTTAAAGTTAGCATGTGAAGTACTTGATTAATTAAGTCTTTCTTTGATACAATCCACGGTGAATTAAAGTTTTACACAGTAAAGATCAACAGGTAATTTAATCACTATTTTATTGAAATTAATTTATTGTTAAACATATAAAAATATATACATCTTTGGGTGATCAGTATTTCCGAATATTTGATTTCCTCTCTTTTCTAATTTTTTAATAAAGAAAGAAAAAATCCATCTACAGATGGTCTACCGCTTCTATTCCTTTCATGAAACTGTAATCACCAAAAATTGGTGTCGTCGCGGATTTTATTATACCTTTACAGTAACTTATTACATGCATGGTTGAAAAACCTCCGGCCAATTAAGTTTCCGGTTTCTATTCTATTACAGGAAACCATCCATTTAACCACAAAATGGATTCTCCTTATGCGATGACTAAATGGACAATATTTTTTTTTATTTCTTTCTCTTTCTATACGATTTTCATGAATTGTACAAACGAACTGGTATGAGTTCTCTATTGCTTATACGAGATGCCAATATAGTTTGGTTCTTTCTACCAATACCGTTGGTTTCTATTTCTTATTGGAAATCGTGGATTTTTCTAAATTCAATATCGAATGATTTCATTGTTTTCTTAAAAGGAATCATATGCCAATTGAAATTGGTTTTCTCCATCGACTTCAGAATGGATATCGTTATTATGGTATTCAAAATTTCAAACACCGATGAAACTAAGAAATGTTGCATTCCTTAGGGATATTGAGCAATCTTTATTTTATTTTTTCATCTTAATATTCTCCAAAATTTGTAATAGTTACACTTGTAGTTGGAATTGACACTAAAGATCAAAGTGCTGCATCTAGTGATTAGACAAAATCATTAGTCCTTATAGGGACTATATTGGTCTTGAAATTAATTTTTTTTTTTGATGAAATATAGTGTCCATAATTTTATTTTAAGGTGATGATTATTTATTCGGGCCTGTAAGATCTCCATTTTTATTTTTTTCTGGAGAGTTTACATATTTTACATGCTTTTCAACCAATTAATTTCGGGTTTGTGGGTGAAAATGGTTTCTGCTGATTTCGGTAATTTCGGGTGTGTGGTTGAGAAACGAATTTAAACCCTAAATAAAGTACTTCAAGGGAGTACTTTAGATTCGAGAGATCAATCTGTACAAGTACGGACTAAACCAAGAAATGGCCGCCCAGCATTTGCTTCTGGTCACAAAGTGGAGGAGAATAGGTTGGTTTTGGGGAGGGAAGCAAGAAAAGTGGTGAGACCAATAGTTGATTCGGAAGAGTAGTCTGTGGTTACGACTTGTATTAGAAAGTGGGAAGCTAACGTATGAAAAAACTAGCCAACGTTTTCTGAGTGGTTTATGCTCCTGACTGAACTTGTTTTCGGTGGAAACAGGTAAGACCTATTTATAAAAGTCGAAGTGAAACGTACTCTAGTCTCATTAAGGAATGGAATAATGGGTGAGTAAATGAGAGGAGGTGGTAACCGTTAACGCATGGAATTGATGTTCCATAAAAAAAAAAAAGCGTTTCAACATTACTTCCCTATTTACTTAACCGCTTCATCCTTATTACACTTTCTTATTAGGGGCGTAGTGTACGCCGCACGCTATAAACCGCCAAACCAAAACCCAAAGAAGATCCCCCAGTTTGTGATTTGATGTCTCGAACGTTTTCGGAAAACATGTAAAATGGTTGTTGCCTGGCAAGTCGATCTTGGAAAACTTGCTAGCTTAGTGACCTTCGACGATCGAGATTTTGCATCTTAAGCTGAAAGGTAGATGCTGATCGTTGCAAGCTTCCGTTTTTGATAGCCGTGTAGGGAAGGCCAGCATGGTGGCGCGGCTAGGTTGGCATGTCGTGGGCATGGCATGCCTTGGCGCGGTTCGGCGTGGCCTAACTTAGGTTTTTCGGCCAAAGGTTACCATGCGTTGTCTGGTAACCTTGGATGGCTAGGATTCGATCCTGGGATAGAAGGGCGACCGTTGATTGTCATACGCCTTCGTTTTAGTAGCCGCATATGGAAGGCCGTGATGATGCGCTGGCTAGGTTAGCATGCATTTGGCATGGCATACCTTGGCGTGGTTTTGGCGTGACCAAACTAGGGTTTCACGGTTACCATGCGTTGTCTGGTAAACTTGGATGGCTAGGATTCGATCATGGGATTGAAGGGCGACCATTGATTGTCGCACAACTTCGTTTTAGTATCCGCATAAGGAAGGCCAAGATGGTGGCGCGACTAGGTTGGCATGCCTTGGCGCGGTTTGGGCGTGGCCAAACTAGGGTTTTGGGTCAAAGGTTACCATGCGTTTTTTGTCCAAAGAACCTTGGAAGGCTAGGATTTGCTCCTGAGATTGAAGGGGGACCGTTGATTATCATACGCCTTCGTTTTGGTAGCCGCGTAGGGAAGGCCAGCATGGTGGCACGGCTAGGTTGGCATGCCGTTCGCATGGCATGGTTTGGGTTAAGGAAAGGTGCGGTTTGGCTTGGCATGGTGGGTCCAAGGGTTTGGCATGCCGTGAGCGCATGGTGCGGCTAGCATGGCTAGGACCAAGGCAAGGTGCGGTTTGGCTCGACATGTGGGGCCAGGGGTTTGGCGTGAATGGTTTGCTTGTCATGGCCCGGGGCCAAGGGCTTGGCATGCCAAGGAGCATGGTGCGGACAACATGGCTAGGCCAAGGCAAGTCATGCGGCTTGCTTGCATGGGGCAAAGGGATTGGCGTGAATGGTTTGGCTTGGCATGGCGGGGCCAAGGGCTTGTCATGCCATGGGCGCATGGTGCGGCTAGCATGGCTAGGGCCAAGGCAAGGTGCGTTTTGGCTTGGCATGGCATGTGGGGCCAAGGGTTTGGCGTGAATGGTTTGGCTTGGCATGGCGGGGCCAAGGGCTTGTCATTCCATGGGCGCATGGTGCGGCTAGCATGGCTAGGGCAAATTCAAGGTGCGTTTTGGATTGACATGGGGCCAAGGCTTTGGCGTGAATGGTTTGGCTTGGCATGGGGGGCAAGGCTTGCATGCCATGGGCGCAGCGCTGCTCTAGCATGGCTAGGGCCAAGGCAAGGTGAGATTTGGCTTGGCATGCTGGGGCCAAGGGTTTGGCGTGAACAATCTAGGACCATGACCAAGCTAGGGTTTTTGGGTTAAAGGTTACCATGCGTTGTATGTTAACCTTGGACGACTAAGATTTGTGTCTTAGATGGAAAGATGGTCGAGATTGTTGTGTGCCTTTATTTGGCAACTAGCGTTGTGAATCGCGTGTTGGAACGACAAGCATGGTTGGCATGCTTTAGCAAGAAGATGTGGTTGGCATGGTTTGCCATTGGCACAGGGGTGCGACTAGCATGGTTGGCATGCTCTGGCGTGGTAGGTGTGGCTGGCACGGTTTTCCATTGGCACGGTGGTGCGGCTAGCATGGTTGGCATGCCTTGGCGCGGTAGGTGTAGATGGCATGGCTTGCCATTGGCACAGATGTGCGTCTAGCATGGTTGTCATCGTTCGAAAAGAGAACGAGACGAAGCGTTTCTATATCCGGGTGGATAAATCAACGGTTCCCTGATGAGCTGGCACAAGATCAAAAGAATAGTACACTCCACCTCGCGTCATTCTTGGCTCTTTGGTTATCCTAGATGTTTTGGATAATGGCTTAGGTAAGAAGGAGATAAGGCCGGAACTCATTAATTTTCTATAAGATCGGGCGAAAGGAGTCGTCTCCCCATTGGTGGATTGTTTCTCGCTTCTCTGTACACACTTGGATCATCTGGCTATGGACATGCTCGCTTCAAATGGTTACATGAAAGTGGACTCGTATGTTCATGTTGTTTTTCTCCAGGCGTGGCTATGGGAGCATTTTGAAAAATATGCTCCTAAACCGTTGGCCGTTTCCCGCATCTTGGGTGGTTCTAGAATACTTCGCGGTCGAATAGGCGCCCAAGAGTCGGGCACAAACCCCGGGCTGATTTCCTCGATAATTCGTGCGCCGTTAATTTTCGTCCATGGGCCCCGGTGTTTTTCATCCATATTCTAGGTCAATACTTTTGCTTATGCTCCAAACATGTCTTTGATTTCGATGAAGGGAACTCAGGCGTCTCCAAGGTTGTATTCATACTGAGTTGCACGTCTGGTTATATAACGTCTTTCTTTCGAGGATCGTGTCGGAAATCTCTTACAATATTAATCGGGCAGCTCAAAGATATGGGTTTCTACCAAGGGATCCCTCTAGTTCGTCAGGGTGGTATCTCAGTACTCATTATCTCGTGTCTTGATGCTAGTGTTCTCATTCCGGTAAAAGCCTCCCTTTCTTGCTTTCGGAACGAAATCCATCGACTACCTCCAAGTATGGCGTGTTCTGGCAGAGTGAATTCCTTGTCATCCAGGAATTTGTGAAAGTCGTAGTGGAGAACACTCATGGTAGGCCTTCGCGCGATTTTAGCAAAGCATCCGTTGTTGAGGGATCCTTTTTCATCTAAACGAAAATCCTCTAGCCCGGATGTGGTCCCCGGGGAAAAGGAGAGAAGGTCTAAAAGACGTCTTTGGTGGTTTTCAGTCGGGTCCGACGGCTCTTCCGACTTTTAGTTCTTCCAATATGCGGGTACACATGATTTTCTTCTTGATTTCAGTTGGATCGTGTATATCCTTGTTTCTTTTCGAGAACGTGTCTCGTATCTTGCCTAGGGTATCAGCAGCGTGAACTCCTTTGCCAAACTTGCAAGTAGTCAGAAAAAATTGCTTCTCGAGACGGAGGGTGGCAGTACCGAGCCTATTCATGGTGGTGGGGAAACCGAGAAGGATAAAAGCTCAGAGTCCAAAGATGGCGAGAGTAGTCCTTCCGATAGCAGTGCTGAACCTTCCTCTAGTCGGTCTGAAAGTGAATCAGTGAGTCTTCTCCATGTTCTTCTTCTTCTTCCTTTTTTTTTTTTTTTTTTTTTTGAAGAGTGTCTAAGCCGTGATATCACAGAGCAAAGCCGGTTATGAAGATGAACCTGAGAAGGAAACTGGTGTAGACACGGCTTTGTCTCCAACCATGTCAGCCAAGCCTAGTAGCTTTGAAACATAGGCCAATCAAGATGGAAGCGTTGTTGTGACTCGGACAACGAGATTTCTCATGTGAATGTTGGCGCAATTGTTGTTAGAATCCTTTGCCGCCATCGACGCGATTTGTGGGCGCCACCTTTGTTCCTCCATACCTGGTTCCTTATCCGGATCATGTGTTGATTTGGGGATTTAGCGTGCCAGCTAAACATGCGGCGTTATACACCAAGATATGGGAAAGCTACGGTCATATTTCCAAGACCAAGAAAATTACTAGTCGATACGCGCTGGTCAAGCATGTGGAGGAAGCCTTGTCTTCGATTGACGACATGCGCAACGTGACTGGTCACATGGTTTATGAGGATGTAATCTCAAGCTGGAGGTTTCATCGTGATATGTGCATAAAGTTCGAGTTCAATGCTCCTTGGTTCGTTTACGGTTTCTCTGAGGTTGAGAAGTTGATGGTCGAAACATCCGAAGGTCCTTCCGCAGACATGGTGAAGAAGCAGGAAGCGGAATTCAAAAGATTGGGTAGGCAGCTGAAGTTGAAAAGGGTGGATCTCCAGAGAACTAGGGAGTCCTTTGCTAAGAGGAGCAAGCCGTTGGAAAACTTTCCTTGAATACATTTCTTTTCGAACTTCTTATTTTTTAGGGTTTTTTTAAAGGCAAATGGAAACGCTTGGTTTATGATTTTGATTTTCTGGATTTTTCGGGTTGACAGATAAATGTTACCTTGATGGTTTTGGATTATTCTTTTGAAATGAATTGTTTAGGAATGAATTCTCTTTGGAAATGATGTTGTCTTGGTTATGATTGAAAGTGTTGCAAGCATCTCAGAAAAACCATGGAACAATGCGTTTGGTAGATGACATGGGTTGAAACATAACATGGATATTGGTTTTATCATTCCGTGAAAACTTAAAAAAGAGCGAACCACGTATCTTGTCTAGGTAGGACTTACTTGGTTTTTAGGTCTCCCCGATGAAAAGGAAACCTCCGGGTGCACAACCGAGGTTTTATGGGTAGCACCTCCGTGATTGTGGAAAGTCCCCAAATTCTTCGAGTTGCCTGATAACCGAGTCACTGATTCTCTGGCGGATCGTTTACTTCAATTTTCTGGGAAGTCCCCAGTCATCTCTTGTCGTGTCATGACTGATAATCGAGTCATCTCGTAACAGAGTCGTCAATCCCGGAGCGGATTGCCCACTTCTACCATCTTGATCTTTGGGTCGAAGCATGAGATTGATGGTCGGAAATTGACATTGTAACCGAAAGATCAATCCCCCACTGTGGTCGCCAATTGTTTGTGGGTGAAAATGGTTTCTGCAGATTTCGGTAATTTCGGGTGTGTGGTTGAGAAACGAAATTTCGGTGATTTCAGTAATAGATTCGAGAGATCAATCTATACAAGTCCGGCCTAAACCAAGAAATGGCAGTTCCAGACTTACTTCGGTCACAAAGTGAAGGAGAATGGGTTGGATTTGGGGAGGGAAGAAAGGAAAGTGGTGAGACCAGAATAGTTGATTCTGGAAGAGTAGTTGTGTTACGACTTGATTCAGAAAGTGGAAAGCCAACGTATGAAAAAGCTAGCCAACGTTTTCGGAGTGGTGTATGCTCCTGACCGAACTTGTTTTCGGTGGACATAGGTAAGACCTATTTATACAAGTAGGAGTGAAACGTACTCTGGTCTCATTAAGGAATGGAATAATGGGTGAGTAAATGGGAGGATATGGTAACCGTTAACGCATGGAATTAATGTTCAGTAAAATAAAAGTGTTTCACCATTACTTCCCTATTTACTTAACCGCTTCATCCTTATTACACTTTCTTATTACGGGCGTAGTGTACGCCGAACGCTATAAACCGCCAAACCAAAACCCAAAGAAGATCCCCCAGTTTGTGATTTGATGTCTCAAATGTTTTTTGAAAACATGTAAATTGGTTGTTGTCCGGCAAGTCGAGCTTGGGAGACTTGCTAGCTTAGTGACCTTCGACTGGTCGATATTTTTCATCTTAAGTGGAAAGGTAGCCGTTGATCGTTGCGCGCTTTCGTTTTTTATAGCCGTAGGGAAGGCCATCATGGTGGAGCGGCTAGGTTGACATGCCGTGGGCATGGCTTGCCTAGGCGCGGTTTGGCGTGGCCAAACATAGTTTTTGGGCCAAAGGTTACCATGCGTTTTCTGGTAACTTTGGATGGCTAGGATTCGATCCTAGGATTGAAGGGAGACCGTTGATTATCGCACGCCTTTGTTTTGGTATCCGCGTAAGGAAGGCCATTATGGTGGCGCAGCTGAAGTTGGCATGCCGCTGGCATGGCATGGTTTGGGCCAAGACAAGGTGCGGTTTGGATTGTCATGGTGGGGCCAAGGGTTTGGCATGCCGTGGGTGCATGGTGCGGCTAACATGGCTAGGTCCAAGGCAAGGTGAGGTTTGGCTCGGCATGTGGGGCCAGGGGTTTGGCATGAATGGTTTGGGTTGGCATGGCGGGGCCAAGGGATTGGCATGCCATGGGCGCATGGTGTGGCCAGCATGGCTAGGGCCAAGGCAAGGTGCGGTTTGGCTTGGCATGTGGGGCCAAGGGTTTGGCGTGAATGGTTTGGCTTGGCATGGCGGGGCCAAGGGTTTAGCATGCCATAGGCGCATGGTGCGGCTAGCATGGCTAGGGCCAAGGCAAGGTGCGGTTTGGATTGACATGTGGCGCCAAGGGTTTGGCATGAATGGTTTGGCTTGGCATGGCGTGGCCAAGGGCTTGTCATGCCTTGGGCGCATGGTGCGGCTAGCATGGCTAGGGCCAAGGCAAGGTGCGGTTTGCTTGTCATGGTGGGGCCAAAGGTTTGGCATGCCGTTGGTGCATGGTGCGGCTAGCATGGCTAGGGCCAAGGCAAGGTGAGGTTTGGCTCGGCATGTGGGGCCAGGGGTGTGGCATGAATGGTTTGGCTTGGCATGGTGGGGCCAAGGGCTTGGCATGCCATGGGCGCATGGTGCGGCCAGCATGGCTAGGGCCAAGGAAATGTCTTTGTTTGGCTTTGCATGTGGGGCCAAGGGTTTGGCGTGAATGGTTTGGCTTGGCATGCATGAGGCCAAGGGTTTGTCATTCCATGGGCGCATGGTGCGGCTAGCATGGTTAGGGCCAAGGCAAGGTGCGTTTTGGATTGACATGTGGGGTCAAGGCTTTGGCGTGAATGGTTTGGCTTGGCATGGCGGGGCCAAGGGCTTGGCATGCCATGGGCGCATGGTGCGGCTAGCATGGCTAGGGCCAAGGCAAGGTGAGATTTGGCTTGGCATGCTGGGGCCAAGGGTTTGGCGTGAACAAGCTAGGACCGTGACCAAGCTAGGGTTTTTGGGTTAAAGGTTACCATGCGTTGTATGGTAACCTTGGACGGCTAAGATTTATGTCTTAGATGGAAAGATGGTCGTAGATTGTTGCAGGCCTTTGTTTTGGCAACCAGCGTTGTGAATCGCGTGTTGGAACGACAAGCATGGTTGGCATGATTTAGCGAGAAGATGTGGCTGGCAAGGTTTGCCATTGGCACAGGGGTGCGACTAGCATGGTTGGCATGCCTTGGCGCGGTAGGTGTGGCTGGCACGGTTTTCCATTGGCACGGTGGTGCGGCTAGCATGGTTGGCATGCCTTAGCGCGTTAGGTGTGGATGGCATGGCTTGCCATTAGTACAGGGGTGCGACTAGCATGGTTGGCATTCCTTGACGCGGTAGACGTGGATGACATGGTTTTCCATTGGCACATGTGGTGTGGGAATTAGGGTTTGGCCTATCGAAACCCTAATCTGTATTAAATTAGAAAAAGGTACCCTGGTAATTTTCTCGCAGACATATTAAAGAGTTAAATAAATGCGTTTAAGCCCTGTGACATATTAAAGATATATTAAAGGGTTTTGGTCTTTGGTCTTTGGTCATCCAAGGGGGAGTTGTATCAATTTTGGTTGTTTAGTGCATGCCCACATTTGATTAAACCAAATCAACTTAATCATCTCCTAAGAATTTGGATTTCATTCTCACAAATACGATTTTTGTTCACGTATGATAAGGTATTCATATCTTGGCACTTTGTTGAAGAAACTACATCAACTATTTCTTCAAATCATCTCCAAGAAATTAGCAATCCAAGACACAAGTACTTAATGTATTGAAAGAAACATGAAGACTCGAGAACACTAGTACTATTAGAAGACTAACGCAAAAGAATACTTTATCAACTGTCAGATTTCTCGTGAAAGCATTACTGTCTCCAAAGATTCAAGGAATTCGTTTATCGAAATTGGGAAGTGTCGATTCGAAAATTTGCAAGCCAAGACTTAAATCAAGTACTTATCAGGGGGGGCATCATAGTAAAAGGTATTTTACTGGACTATCACGTTGTACTCTTTTTCCTTCATCAAGGTTATGTCCCACTGGGTTTCCTTGTCAAGGTTTTAACGAGGAAACATATGCATAGCCAACTATGTTCTAAGTTTTCTCATAATTGTACTCTTTTCCCTTCGGATTTTCCTGCTAAGTTTTTAATGAGGAAATTAGCTAATTAGATACAATGGTTATCTAATGGGAGTGTTATAAAGTGAAGTTTATTTGGTAGATGCCCACTTTAGTGGGACCCATTACTTGGGCACCAAGTATGTAAACTCTATAAATAGAGTCACAAACCTTTGTAAACACACACACAGTGGCGGAGCTACATGTATGTTGTGGGTGGCTATGGCCATCCCAACAGTTCACAAAATTCTCTAGGATCGTAGTCAAATTTGGTCCTAATTTTCTAAGTTGTAGTTACTGGCCTCCCCATCATTTATGTTCTGGCTCCGCCACTGCACACACACATGAATAAGATTTTTCTCTCCTTCTTCCTCTCTATTTTGTATCTATTGTTCTCTGTCTTCCACATTACAAGAGTTGGCAAAAAATTAAAACTCGTTTGGTTTTTGATTTTAACATAAAATTTTTTGGCTATGGTTAATAAAAGTGTGGGCTACATTTAAGAGAAGCCTTTGTTAACTTACTTACATACTGTAATGAAGATTTGAAGACCAGGAGTTTTTTCTCCTTAATTAGTAAACAATCGTTTAATCAAAAGACATTTTTATATTAGATGATCATCAAGCGCATTTCTCCCTACAGATGTACTTCTAGTTCTAGCATTATGATTGTTCTCGTTGATCGGCCAACACTATCACTACAAAAAGTATCACCTTTAGCTACGCCCAGAAAGCGTGGCTATTGTTCGAAAATCCGTGGCTAAAAATACGTTGCCACGGCTGTGATGACGTAACAAATAGTCCTGTGGCTATTGGTATTAGCCAGGACGCCAGCCACGGTTCTAAACTGTGGCAAGTGACACATGATCATTTGCCACGGCAGTTTATCCGTCTCTGTTTAGCTCACATGTGTGCCATTGTTTCTGTACTTGCCACATATTTGGTCGTGGCGAAAGGTCACTTCTCAACTTTTGCGCATACATTTTCTTTTTGCATAGCAAGTATGGACACTTCGTATTAAAATCATTCACTAAAAGCACAAGTAGGAAAAACTATTAAAAGCTTTCATTCATTGATTAAAGAAAATCAAATACATCTAGAAGATTCAAAAAAAAAAAAAGCTAGTAAGCCAAATAATATAATCACCAATTCATGGTATTGAAACCGGAAAAGAAAAAGAAAAAAAAATTGACATGATGTTCTAATACTGGAAAAATTTTAGGGATAAATATACTCAAATCAAAATCATGTTGGCCTGAGTTTCCCACACATAGACGTACATCCTTTACTGTAATAGTCAAGAGGTCCATCCTAGGATATTCTACTGCCATCACTAGACCTCCGAGCAACTTCAAGAGTACTTTCCTGAATTTCACCCCCAATCAGATTAGGTTGTTTCCCTTTCAGATTTATCGAGTGAACTTCTTTTCCGCCTAACACAAACAGAACGTAATTGAGTCTAGAGCCTTGAGCATCGACTGCCACCAATCAACATAACACTACACCAAATCTAGGTTTTCCTAACAATGAGTTTCCTAACTAAATCTTTTTTAGTAACTCAAATGATACATTATAAATCTAGTAACTCATATAAAGGGTTAGCAAAGTAAGAAATAGTTACCATAATTAGGGATTATCAAATAAAAACTAAATAACTATTCAAAGTGTGAGATCATTAGTTATACATCCCTAACACATTTTACACTAAATCACTATTACTAATATTCCTACCCAAAATCCATGTATACCAAAATCCACCCCATCTTTATAACTCTTTGTCATTTTTAGTAGTAACACAATTTTACATATCTAACACATTGATTTATTTTAAAATTTTGAAAATGTAGAATAAAATTATAGGATTTTATAAATCTTTTTGTTTGGAACCAACTTATAGTGCTAGGACCCTAGAATAACCTAAACCCAGAACTAATCCATACCGTTGCCTTTGGGAACCAAAATTTTAGTTCCCTATTTTACTTGACATGAGTCACAAGACCAAACCAAATCGAATTTTATCCATTCCTTAACAAAACCAGTTGAACGGAGGAGAAAACTCCTCCTGCACCATGGTTGGCTTCTTCCTCAAAATAGAAAATTCAATCGAATTCTATCCCAACTCCAATCAAAGAAAATCCCGTGTTCATTGTTATGGTTCTCTTTGTTTTCTTCAATTAATCGATTTCATTGGAATTTGATTATAACGATGAAGATGATTGATTTCTGGTGAATTTGTTTTCTTCAACTCATATTTATCGTTTCTGGTATGATTCTCTTCTTATTCTTATTCGATTGCTCTTATTACAGTTTTTCAATTATGAACCTAGGGTTTAAACAATGAGGGACTTTCAAAATTAGGTTTACTGGGGTTTCTGATTGGGGTCCGTCATATTGACTTTGTTGAGGCTTATTGATGTTTCTGAGTTATTTTTAGAATGTTAGTACTTTGATGTTGCTTAAAAACATCAATTAAGATGGAGACTGTGTTGTTGCTGCAAGTTATAATGTACCAGTCTCATGTCCATTTCCTTTAGGGACATGGTTTCACTTTTATCACCAGAACCAACTAGGGGTTTCCTTCTCATCGTCACTGTATAGACTAATATAATATTACCAATTGATATGCTGCTAATGCCAGTTGGTGGAGCAAACGCAATATGGGTTTATAGGCAAAATAGCAGCTGAAAAGGAAACCATGATTTCATTAACTTTGAAATGAAAACCAATGTTAGCTCAGAAAAGGAAAACTCTAGCCTTTTCCCCAAATTTTACAACTTGATCGACTGTACATAAGTGGCAAAATGGGTGGTATATATATTTTGATTGCTTTCTAAGTGTAGACATCTTTTGAGATATTCAATTCAAGTTGCATCTTCCTTTATGTACTGCATTATTGTTCTTAACAAGCATTTTTTTGTTTCTTTATACATCATGGTTGATATCTACACTGTTCGGGGAGGAAAATAATTTCATGGAACTGGTGGATAACATGATTGGTTTGGTGCACTCAAATTTGTGTTCGGTAACACAGAGCTTATAATCTTTCCTTCTAACTAATTTCCCAAGTTGTACGGAGGTAATCTCAAAAGCCTTAATCTGATGATATTGGTTACTTAAATTTGTCTACCGAGATTGAATCAGGTTCACCTTTCAACAATTTCTCCTGATTCTTTTGCAGAATTTCGCGGGGCACCTTATCTATGGGGAACATCTAGAAAGAGAAGTGTTTCTGTGTAATTCCTCCTCTACATTCTTGTAAGCACCAGTAGTTACCATAAGCCTATCAGCCTTCCACTATTGTCTCTGTAAGTATTTTACTGGGAAGTGAAGAATGTTCACTTGGTCATGTACTGGGACTGTTAACTCAGTTAGGGCTTCATACTTATTGTAAATGTTGCACAAACTAGTATTGGTTCTGGAGTTTAGAGAGTGTCCTGTTTCCTCGAGTTGAGCTCTAATAATGATGGAATGGAAGATAATTTCTTAAAGTGTTTGATCTTCTTTTCTATTTCATGGTTTTTTTTTTTTTTTTTGAAGTTTTCTTGTTTGTGTAAAGTGTAAACTTCTGATACCTTTCCCCCTTGATCTGTTATAGGTAACAGTTTCTGCGATAAAGGTGGCATAACGTCGTATTTCACTCAGTTAGAGTATGCCTTCCACTCTCAGAGTGTTTGGACATCTTTTTGGATTTAATTTTCTGTTTACACAATCTTGTCTTCACAGTTGTAATCAGGCAAGATTCATTGTTACAGAAAGTATATCTTGCTTATGCAATTGCTTTGTTTGATTTATGAGCATACTTGTACTTTTGCAGCCAGCGGCGGTGTCTCTCAGTAATGCCTTGTTAACATTTACATTATTACTTCGGTGCTATTTTGAGTACCTTCTTTCACTTTTTTTTTTTGATGTACATTCAACTTTTCTATTTTTAACTGTGCTTTTCCTCTGCCTTTGATATCCTCGCAGAAATTTCAGAAGAAGTTCATGGTGTGACATCTGAGACGATTCGAGCTTTTCTTGAAACGGAACAGGGGTATACTTCTTTTGTGAAATAAGACTTATCGCAACCACAAACCACCACCACCGTAAAGGTATTTATTTCATATGTTAAGTCGATCAGTAACCACAATTTAGAAAAATTCAAAATCAAAGTGATGTGAACCATTAAGGCTTCGGCTCATTTGCGTTCTCAAACAAGTTTTTGTGAGAAACTTTTAAATGTGAACAAGAAAATCGCAGGCCATTTATGTTTTGTGATTGAGACCTTGTGTCGACTGCCCGTTAAAAGTTTGAACGTCTTCAAGTGTGTATCCAAATCGTAGAACAAACTATTTTCTCATGTCTGTCTTCCTAAACTTTCTTCAAATGTTTGTGTTCTTAGAATATACAGGGGAAGAAATCGTAGACTTTCTGATGAACGGTGTTTTTCTGGTACATGGAACAGTACGTGTTACTGTGTAGCCTATTATTACTACTTGCACTATGCTTAGCTGTTGATTTTGTTCAAATGCTGGATTTATATGTTCAAACTTTTAAAACCAGCATTAGAAATTCAGTACTCGTTAACATCTTATAAGCTATATAAAAATATTCTTTGTATTATTTCTATATCTAGAGAAGCTATCATGGACTTTATTGTTTTGTTTCGCACCAGATGACAAGTTAATTTGGTGAATTTTGATTTTCAGAATGCTGGGAGAAGTGAAAAGTCTTGGATGTTTGAGAAAGATAGATTTGGTAAAGTATATACAGAGATGGGGTCCTTAAGGTGTTGCTGGCTTTGGCTGCCGGCAAGCTCGGATCTTCTTTAAATTGGTCAGCAAGAAGAGTTGTCCTTTTGAAGCCTTTGGAAATCCATCTGCAATTTCAGGTGTCATAGGTAATCGTTTTTCCCCTTTTTCTTTAGATTCTTTCAATTGTTTCTGATCATAATATAATAGGTTCATAAGAATAGAATTCCAGTCCCTAACGTGATCGAATGAGACTTGTTTCCTTGCAGTTTGTCATCTTAACTAAATACATACTTACAACTCTGTTTTAAAGAAGCACTTGACCACTTGCTGCTGTGAATGCTTCCCTTCTTTAGATGCTTTAGGTGCTTGTTTGATTAATATTTTTAGTGCCAGCCAGACCCTTACATGTATTATGTTACCACTCATGTTATATATCCAGCATAATCAACAAAGTATGGTGTTTCAGAGTGGATAGAAAGCTTGATCACATGTCCTTGTTTATAGATTATGTGATATGTGAGAATTGGTAAGCCACGGAGTTAAAGATGCATTTTATCTAGAAAATACTGTTCGAAGGATAACAATTCTAAAACTTTCTTCGCTGACTATTATGTTTCAATTTTTTCTCCCACACCATTTTCCCAATTCCTCTTTTGACTCACTATTTCACTTGAATGACTAAACTGAAAACCACTTTTTCGTAAGTGTTTCATGAAACTGCGGGTGCGATTGACTTTTTTGTGCTTGCTTATGTATGTATGAGTGATCAAATGTGTTTGGTGTTGACAAATTCTGAAGATAATCATATAAATTCTTTAAAATATACATGTGTGAATACCAATGAATCTGTGGTGCAATGGAAGCACGTCTGACTTCAAGGAAGAAAATGCGTGTTCGATTCACGCCAGGTTCACTAATTTGCATTTTCCATCAATTCTCTCTTTGTAGCGCAAATTATTTAAATGTGTGAAATTGGGGGTGAAGGTTCATATGGAACGGTATTGTGTTTCAGTAATGCAAATTATCTTTAACTATATGTGCATCTTAAATCCCAATAATCCCGATTAGTTCACTGGGACCCTAAACCTACCGATATTATTGGTTACGGATATAGAACTACTGGAAATATGGAAATCAGAATGTACGCATACCGACTCAACTGTATTGATTCCGGATAAGTGGTACGCATACCGGCATAGCTCTATGGTTCGACGATTTTGGGTATGCATACCTAAATCATTTGTTCGTGAATTGGATTTTTATGGTATGCATACTCGGTATGTACACCGGGGGTATATCTCTAGCCATGTGAACCGGTGTATGTCTCGTGTCATCTCTCTGATTATCTCGTGTATATCCCTAGCTCAATCTGATTCGTGTCTCATAAATTGATTGATGACTAGAAATTTACCGATTTTGTGCACTTAATTGTATTTCCTCATTCTCGTTTTAAAAACGGATTCCCGATTTGGAATTAGATCGATCATGTAAGTCAAATTTACAATCTTCATACGAGGGTTTAGTCTTGATATAATGTCAAAGTCTTGTTTGTTATCGATTCATTTTGAGAAACTTAAAGTCTTTATCTGAATCCTAAACCTACTGATATTGCTCATAATAACAGGCTTTGCCAACTCAATAAGCTGTTAAGTTGTCATTCTGGTAAGCTGTCTTACAAGTGTTTTAGAGAGTTAATCAAATTCCAAACATATCGTAGAAAATAGTTTGAGTGCATCTGAAAATATTCGAATTCAGGGCACGTGTACCTCAAGGCAGTTTCTGAATTCAGGAACTTTAGTATGCATACCGGGTATGCGTACACCAAAAGGCCAATTCACGAACAAATGATTCAAGTATCTAATGTCAGTCTTTGTTCGTTATAATTCATTTTCAGAAACTCGATTTTTGTTCGTCAAATTTCACAAGTACAAAATCTAAACTTCTAATTAGAATTTAAATCGACTCCCTGATCACATTCTTCGGAATTTCTACCAAGTCAAATATCGATAATTATATCAGCAACAAAAATTTGGTTTGGAAGGAAAAAAACATTTACTAAGTTGAGGAAGAGGATTTTTCGGGACAATCTTCGATTCAGCATGGGTAAAAAAACATCTTATACCGAGTGTCCAAGTTTTAATGTTATAATCCAGTTTATTATGAATTCTTTTTTGGAAAATCGGCCTTTAGATTTTTTTTGAGCAATTGTTAGTTCGATATAGGTCAAGAATATTGTTCATATTATCATTTAATAACCTCTTCCACTAAGTCGAAATCTTCACCTGGCTCTAAACCTATAGATGTTTCTCATATTACCCTTAATGACCTCTTCCACTAAGTATATAATCTTCACTGGAGCTATAAACTGACAAGTGTTTTTCATATTATCCTTAATGACCTCCTCTACTAAATCAAAATATTCATCGAAATCCTAAATCTACCGATGTTGTTCAAATTATCCTTAATGACCTCTTCGACTAAGTCGGAATCTTCACTGAAGCTATAAATCTACTAATATATGTTATATTATCCTTAATCTCTTCTTCCACTAACTCAAAATCTTCATCGGAATCATAAACCTACCAATATTGTTCATATTATCCTCAATGTCATCTCCTACTATGTAGGAATATACACCTGAGCACTAAACCTACCAATGTTTGTCAGATTTTTTTTATTGACCTCTTCCACTTGTAAGTATGAATCTTTAACAAAACCCCTAATCTATCGTCATTAAGTTTCGAAATTTTGTTTAATCGAAAGAGAATAACAGTTCTTGATTTCATTTCTGATTCATTCTTATATATTTTTCGGATTTATATATAGTTAGATAACAATATCCAAATTTATTCTGATTTATATATAGGGGTGAGATCCGTTGACATGGTTATAATGACACAACGTTGACATGGTGGCACCTTTTGCTCTAAAACATCTAAAGGACGATCAATTTGAAGCTAAGATTTTGGTGACATGTTCCTCGTATAAAACTCTACAGTCCTACCAAAAATGAGAGTGTTTCGAAATACGAAACTTTGGATTCTGGTCTTACGAAAGTTCAAAAGAAACACACTTTGTGTTCAAAAGAAACACACTTATCTCAATCCGTATGAGAATTCATAACCAATTGTCCACCGTTCAAAAATCTCCGCAATCCGTATGAGGATCAATCTCCACCGTCAAATATTTTTTATACAAAAACCGAAACTTTTTTTCTCCTCTCACTCTCCTCTTTCTCTTCTTTCCTTTCTCTTTCTCTGTGGGTTCTCCTCTCTAACTCCGCCACAACCAAAACCCTCTCTCGTAACAGAATTTCCAAATCAAGTTCTAGAGTTCTAACATAAATCCTTGAGTCCCTGTTAATCCGTGAATCAAAAACCAATCAGTAATCGAAAAAAAGCCTCCAATTGAAACATTCATAACCCTAAAGATTTGATATTTTCCCTGAAATTAAAAAAACCCTTGTTCTGTGATAATAATTGTTCTTCGATCTACTATCCAACGATTGAGGTATAATCCCGAGCTTAATTTGTAGTTTTTTTTGTTGTTTTTTTTTTGATGATATTGTTTGATTTTGATCTTAAATGGTTTCTTCTTTACTCTTTCTTAGGCAAAAGAAGAATTAACGAACAAGACGAAGTCTTTTCATGAACCCCTAAAGCTGTCTGTCTTCTTTGTTGCAATAGATGTTCAATTTTTGTTCTTAATCTTTTTTTTCTCGATCTGAAACTAGGGTTTTTCAATTTGGGGATTTTCTGACTTTGTCAGTGAAGATGATACATATAATTTATTTTCAACGGGTCTCTGTTTGTAAATATGGTTGGTTGTTTTGAACAAAGGAAGGGTTTGTTGTTATTGGGTTGGTTTATTTGTGTTCGAATTTTTTCTGGTTTTGACATGGGTTTTCAGTATTGCAGTCATTAAGGTGTTTAGACTGTTCAGTTTAGTGGGATGAAGAAGTTTTGCTGTTTATTGTTCTTCTGATTTGTTGTTGTTATGTTGCAGATGAATAGAAGTGAAAACCCTAACAGTGAAGTTTGGCAGGGTAGAAATGGTGCTCGACAAGGTGGTTTGTTTTAGTTACTAGGAATGTTTTTTTATGACAAATTCATTAAATTAATACGAAAATTACACAAGTAGTACGCTTATAATGTCTGTATGATTTGTATAAAGTGATATGTTCTTCTATGACTGAAGTCTGTTCTAATTTGTTTGTTGGCAGCAGATGAAGCGACGTGTTGAGTATGCTTGGAAGCATATTAGCGAGTTTGTGTTTCAATGTTGGTGTATATTCTTATACTTATTAATATTTTGTTTAAGAAACTTGACATTTGTGTAATGATTGTCATCTCTGTTGATCTAGTTTTGTGTAAATGACTAACAGGTTAGTAAACTGTTGCCTATCTACAATGCCGCCAAGGAAAAAAAGAAAGACTAAGAAGAGCAGGTAATATCACAATCAACAAAGTGAAACAACAAAGTGAAACATCATTGGCTTCCTAGACTTGATAATGGAGGATGATTGATCTTTGGCACAGCAAGGCAGGTAACTATTTTGATTTGTTCTTTTTTCCCATCAGTTGGTGCATTCTATCAATTCTTGGAACCATAGATGATTGTTCTTGAGATGGTTCCTTATTAGCCCTTCTATAGTATGAATGATGGAGGAAGGATCAATTTTGTTGTTGTTGTTCTTATGTAGTTGCATGCTTTTGATGTTAGTCTTATTTGTGTAAGATGTACCATTGAATTTTGATTGCCAATGGGAACTTGTTTGATTTTTACCATTTGAGAGTAAGATGTAGCATTTGGAATGGTTGTCTTATTTGTGTTTAATTGCACTGCAGATACTCTCAAAGCTATACACTTTGGATGAATTGAAGCCGAATGACATTGAGTTCATTTGAAAGGTAACTTCAACTTGCTGTTTTAAGATCAAAGATCCCACTAGTAGAATACAATTCACAAAACACGCCTTGTGATATGCATCATATCAATTGGACCCTTCTCTGGAAGCAGACATCAATATATTTCATTGGCACTATATTATTTTGTCGCAAATCTTTCTTTCAACGATTTGGAGTGACAAATTGTCTCTCTTATCTAATTGACCAGACAAATAAATTCATGTTGCAAATTTTGATAGTAACTAGTTACTTGTTGTCAATCAAATCTTAATTTGTACATTTGCTGTCATACTTTGCAGGTTGATTCTCGAAAGCTTACATCCAAGGTCAGATTCCAATAACCTTTTTGAGCGGGTTACCCTGTACCAGTCCAGTTTTCTTTGGTTGCAGCTGAAGCTGGGGAAATAGTTATGATCAGGGTCAATTCTTATTAAAAGTAGGTTCTTTGTTGTATTTTCCCAAGTGTTTCAGCTTTCTAATCTGAAAGATTGCAATGTAAATTGATACTTTTGGGCTCAAATATACTGGATATGAACACGAATTTGTAGTTTCACCAACATTCTTGTTATAAATTTGCACCTGAGAAGAATTTGATTCTGGCATGATATGAACTGCAGTGATATTTTCAGGTCACCGGAACTTTAAATTTTCAGGTACCCGGAACCTGACATTTCAGGCCGGAATCACCTGAAACTATTCAAATCTAATAATTTCCTGATGGAAAAAATACGTTAGCCTATTTTGAACAATAAGACACATGTCGTCTCTTTATTAGCCACTTGAACTGTTATACAAAGAGTTAGCAAAGATTATAACACAATCTCCACATTACGAACTAAATAAAAAGTGTAAAATGCCAATAGTTAGGATAAATGTTGTAACGAAAATGAAGTGTTAGCCTATTTAATTTCCCTAATGGAATAAAAGAGTTAGACAAAATCCTAACACATTATATAACTGCATATTGATAACCATTTTTCTTAGTTAGGGAAATTAGCTTGTATTTTTTAGTAATGCTTTTCTTCCATAAGGAAAACCTTGATATGGTGTAGTGTAAGCTGAGGTCACAAACCTACAAATGGTAAAATGATACTTCCCATAAACAAAATAACGTGTCACGATTTTTAAGAAGAATCCAATTTCATATATATATACAAAATTTCAAACATTTGATAACTAAGCATTTTCCTTTACTAAAACATAAAAGATCAGCATAAGATTGTGTCAAACTCACGTTTGAGAAGAATCGAATGTTCAGACACTTCATCTTGTTTGAAATATTAAATGGATTAGAGAAAGTATATTATATTATCAGCACGTAAATTCGACCTACTTGTTTGTTATTTTTTTGGAACTCTAAGCTCTTTAACCGATTCTCATTATTCTTTTTCAGGGTTCAATCTTTTTATGCCTAAATCAATATATACGACCTGCATTTACCAAAAACTAAATGCACGAAGCAAAAGTTACGCCAAAATTTGACTATAAATACAAAGCACAATAGTTGCACTTAAAACACTTTTGCCTAATGTTTTTTTTTATAGAAGGAACAAAAGAATCATTAGAGCTTTCATAAAACTTGCAGATCGTCATGTAAAATGTAAGCAATGTACTTCTAATAGTAGAAACATGTAAAAGTAAAACTAAATTAAATATACAAGAAAAACACGAAGTCATAATAATTCTTAATTTACGTACAATTATGGATCAGCAAACCAACACTTTAAAAAGATACCAACGAGTACAACACAATTCAGTGCCAGTGGTAATCTGCGAGAGTTCTAGTACTACCTTACCCTATACCGTGATCGAAATTATAGACGTCTCAACTCGAGAATCATAATTTATTCGTACATTTGATAATTAGGCAGGCGAATCTTATGTTCTTACCAACTAGTTGCTTTGAAGCATCGTTTTAATAAGTAACTACAATCAGAAAGCCATTAGCTTATGATAAGTACAATGACCTAAAACGATGGGTTCATTAAGCAGATAAGTGCAAGACGAGAAATAAATTTGAGAAAGATGACATACCTGCTTTGTTTCCTCGTGTTTTTTTTTTTTTTTTTTTGAAGCAATGTTTCCTCGTGTTGTGGTTATGCTCATACCCACCAGGCTTATGCCCATCTACCACCTGAGCTTACCATGGATGCAGGAGTAATCTATGATTGTATTCAACCCTTTTTAATACCATGGCGACATACTTGGTAAGTGCTTTGATCGAAAAATTGATTTATGTATTTTGAATAGCGATGTACGCATATGTTTGTAAGTTCGAATAGACTACTTATATTTACTCTATATAATATAACAAGCATGAAGAAAACGGAAAATAAAAACACAAACTTCCAATCAAATTGAAATGTCGAAGCACCGACCATGGATTAACACAGTCGGAATTCTCTGTCCTTGTTCTACATAATGTTGATTGATTTACCACAAAATAGAATCCCAATTTCAGTTTGTAATTTCTTCAAACATAGAACATGCACCATACTATTATACAAAAAGAAATAGCAGATTCAGGGAAATCACAAACTAAAACTATAATTGTACGAGAAAATTAAAGTAACAAATAGAAAAATTCCTTTCCATCTTGACAGAAGTAAAACCCGAACTATGAATCAATGAAAGTAGTACAGAGAAGGAATATATTATTTGATTTTTTACTTAAAACCTGTAGAAATATCAAAGAAATAGTTTAAATTGAAGAAGATAAACTACTATACTATAGAAAAATGTAAACCACAACTAATACTGAAACTAAAGTGTAATTGTACTAGGAAATTAAAGGAACAAATAGAAAAATACCTTTCCAGATTGGCGAAAGTAAAGCCTGAACTATGAATCAATGAAAGTATTTCAGCGAAGAAAAAAATTATTTGATTTCTTTACTTCGAACCTGTAGCAATATCAAAGAAATAATTTAAATTGAAGAAGATAAACTGCAGAAAAATGTATGAACGAACTAAAATTAGGTACAAAACGAACTAAAATACTCCTTCAAAACCCTAAGTTCAGTAAATCAAAAGAAAGAACAAGCTTTGCACAAACCCCAACTTACTTGAAAGATTGCCATTTATGCGAAGAAAAATTTAATAGATGCTTCTTTTTCTGAGATACATGGTCGAAGAATAAGAAGAAGAAGAGAGTTGAGGGGGAACTGGGGAGTTATTTTTTCTTCAAGGGTGAAACGTGGGTTGTTCGTGTGAATAGATTCCGGATTATAGTTGAGTGTATTAGCTACGGCACATCAACTTTTATGTCGTAACAAAAGGCCCACAATACCCACGACCTACTATGCCGTAAGTACAGGTCATTCGGTGGATTCACAACTGATAATACTGGATGCGTGGAAAATTATCATCATCCCGTGACAAATGAGTGATCTATTTGCCACGACTATCAAGTAGGCGTGGCAACATGTCATCTTAGCCACGGATATATGAATCCGTGGCAATATGGTTGTGGCTAAAACTCAATAATTTTGTAGTGTATAATCCAATGGTTTTAAAATTAATTCAAAAGATTCACCAATCCTTAGAATTAAAATCTCCTACGTTTGATCAATATTTTAGGTTGACCTTATGAATTAAATAAAATTGTATAAATAATAACGTAGAAAAACAATTAGCAGAAATATGTCTAAAAATATTCTTTTTCAACTACATAGGTCACAAACAGTGATGCTAATTTTGTAGTTAATCTTCTTTGTTAGTTATTCTAATTGTTCAACTATTTCCTCAGGTGCTGCTGGTTTTGGTGAACAAGAAGGGAAGTTGAGATTTCCTAAAGGTCAGGTACAAGAAGGGAAAGCTAAGATCTCGTTTGGTTGCAGCTGACTCGGCGTCTGGGTCTGAGTCAATCCTGACTCGCACCGATTCAGGAGTTAGACCGTTTGTTTTCAATTTTGAGTCAGGTTCGACACGAACTCTAACTCAGACCTAACCTCTAATTCGGACCCATTTGAGTCAGGTAATAAAATATCCCTGACTCATAGGACCAAACCACTGACTTACATATTTTTGAGTCAGATTAGTCAGATCTGACTCAAAACAAACATATCGAGTCAGATCCAGATGAGTCAGGTGATTTCACTCAGATCCAAATAACTCGGATCCGTGCGACTCGGGGAGTCAGGAGTAAACAAACATGGTGTAAGATTTGTGATGCATCCTAAAGGTCCTATACCAGTACCACCATCTGGGCCTTCTAAAAGGTGTACCTGTACCTCCATCTGGTTAGGCTTATTAGTTGTATCACATTCAATGACCTTATCATCTTGTCTAAAAATAAATCAGAAATCGGATGTTTTCTGTTCATTTTCCATTATGTATAATGATTGATTGAAATAAAAGATATCGCAAAAGAATTCCATAAAAAACAATAGCAGGGATTTTATAAAAAAAAATTCTGAAGCATTTATTGAACTTTGATGTAGCTGCTATATTTATTAGAATAGCCTGTATAGATGTACCTCCATCTGAGTTTTGAACGTTAATAGCGCGTTTGGATACAAGTTTGCTTTACAAAAAGTTAACTTTCTTGCTTCTAAAAGTCGTTCCGAAATATTATTGCAGACTGATTTCTCGACTTCCAAAAATCGAAAAGCAACGTCTGAGTGTACATCCAAACATCCAATAAATGTTTTTACCATTCTACATAAAAAATACAATTCAATCCTATTATCTTAACTTTTTTTTTTCCTTTTTAATTCATCTTTGTGGTTTAGCTTTATCCTAGTAAACTAATTTTCTACAGGGCAGTTTAGGGAAAAATTCTAAACATCTTGGGTGAGAGCAACTGCAGTGGTGCGAGTATAACCAAAGACCAAAGAGGGAAAAAAAAGACCAAAATTTGGGTTTAGTCTGGTGTGTGACGTTACGGGTGGAAGACTAAATTTGGTGGTGGTGTGGGGCGTGGAATATATGTTCGCCCGATCGGGGGAGATTCCAAAAATGAAATTAAAAAAAAAAAAATGGGGCGAAGGTATAAAACTCACCCCATATAAAGAGTTTTAAAAACTATGAATGGGGCGGAGGTATAAACCCCGCCCCATACTAAAGAAAAAAAAGTATAGGCGGATGTATAAAGCACGCCTGGTGTGGGGCGTATACTTTATGTACGCCTGGTGTGGGGCGTAGATTATATAGCCGCCTGGTGGTGGGGCGTGGAGTATACGACCGCTCGACTATATTTGGGTTTAGTCTTTGGTCCCAGACCAAATATAGCCCGAGATTTAGTTATGGTTTGAGTTTAGTCGATAGTCCGTCCCATTACGTCTCGCTTTTTTACCAAATAAATAGGTTTACTCGCCCGATGTGGTTGCTCTGAGGCGTCCCTCTGAGCCATTCACTTATGCAACACTATACCCCCGTTACCCCTCTCGGCCATTTTATGTAACCTAGACATTTCGCAAGACCAAGCGAAGCCTATCCATGTGTTCTTTTTTTCTAATCTATATTTGTTAATTAACCTGCACCCTACTTCTATTGCGGTTTTTACTTTTTAAGACTAGAGGTTTTTACTTTTTAAGACTAGATTTTCCTCCTCAATTAATTTTTGATCAAAAGGTAATTTTTATTATTTTTCTTAGAATTTCTTTAGAGTAAATGGGAAAAAATAATTTTACCATTCTATCTATTGCATACATTGTGTACATTTATAAGGCTGTATTATTAGGTTTTCCTTATCTAACTACCATTCTATTCGCATATTGTCTACATTGTCTACATTTATAAGGCTGTATTATTAGGTTTTCCTTATCTAAATCAGAGCAAAGTAAATATATAAATAACTTAGAAAAAAATTATTAATCAAAGGAAAAATATGTCTAAGCATTTTCTTGTTCAACTGCATAGGTTACAAACAGTATTGATATATTTCTTCTTAATCTTCTTCATTAGTTGTTCAACTATATCATCACAAGAACATGGTCTTGATAAACAAGTAGGAAAGTTAAGATTTGTGATGCATCATCAAGCACATGTACCACCATCCGGACCCTCTAGAGGAATAAATCATCCATCTGGTCTCTATAAAGAAGCGTCTGGTTTGGAACAAGAGTTGAGACGTGTACCACCATCTGGACCCTCTGAAAGAATACATCATCCATCTGGTTTAGAACAAGGAGAAAAGTTGAGGTTTGTGATGCATCCTAAAGCAGTGCCTATACCACCACCTGGATCATCTAGAAGAGCAAATGCGCATCCATATGGTGACTGGTCTGGAAAAAGCAGGAAAGTTGAGATTTGGAATGCTTCCTACAGGACCTGAACCACCATCTGCACCCTCTGAAGGAGAAGACGTGCCCGCAACTCCTCCATTTGGTTTGGCTCATTAGTTATGAAGATTTGATTATTTTTAGGTTCTACTTAAAAAGCATCCATCATCGTATTTTCTTTTCGCTTTTCATTAGGCGTGTTGGATAAATTTTTGTTACGAGTTGGATAAATTTTGTTTACATGTTAATTAAACATTGAATTAGCTACTTTATTGCAATAAAATAATTTTCCATTATTTAGGTAAGGAAAATTCTTTTGATGGAAAAAGAAAAGATAATGGAAAATTCTGAACATTTTAGGTGAGGCGGTGAGGCCTATATATCAGCTGGAAGATATGCATTAAGCAACATACATACAAGTGGTGCAAGTTGATACCATGATCAATATCCCAAGAAATCTAAAATTTGATAGAAGCATATACGTGAGCTTCCAACCTTGGCTTAGGGTGAACCATTAAAGGTGAAGCTCTTGACAATCCAAGACCATAAGCTTCATCCATGTTCAAATTCTCAATCACTTGACCTTCTGGTAACTCCCAATTAAAACCATGAATCAAACTAGCAGTCATAAACTGCACCATTCTTAATCCTAAATTCATACCGGCGCATATCCGTCGTCCAGCTCCAAATGGTATGACTTCGAAATCGTTTCCTTTGATATCAACATTTGCCTTTTTCGTTACCGGGTAAGAACCTTTCGGGTTTGAATTTTAGCGGGTCAGGCCACATCGACGGATCACGAGCAATAGCCCATATATTTGTAAGAAGGTGGTGTTCTTCGGAATGAAGTACCCATCAATTTCACAATCTTCAGCGGAAACTCGAGGAAGGGAAAGTGGTGTAGATGGATGAAGACGAAATGCTTCTTTGGTTACGGCATGTAGGAACGGTAGTCGGCTAAGATCGGATTCCGACACAAGTCGGTCTTTACCCACAACTGAATCCAATTCTTGCTGGGCTTGGGCTAGAATATTAGGGTGACGAATTAGCTCTGCTAAAGTCCACTCCACTGTACTTGTAGATGTATCAGTACCTGCTGTGAATAAATTCTGCAACGCACAACTTGTGAGAGTTAGGTTGCAATAACCAAATGTTAACATCTATCCTATGTTATTAGCTCACAAATTGTGTTTTCTTCTTATTTTTCGCTTTGCGAAATCGAAAAATAACTTCTTTAAACACAAAATTGGTTAAAAAGACCAAAATCAATAATTCCTGGGTGAAAATGACATTTAGATTTTGATACTGTTTAAATGGACAAAAATATAAAAATATCCAGGATATAACCAGTTTCATCCTACCCGTATTCAAATTCTTTTTCTTATTTTTAATTTACATTAGGATGCATCCAGTTTCATCCTCGCTATTTTTTAAGTTTAAGCGGGATGGTCTTCCATCCTGCTTATTTTCTTTTGTCCATTTCACCCATAATAATTTTTACCCGTCCATTTGAACCATGTTTTAAATTTTTTTGGACAAATGACCCATTTTCCGTAATTTAAATGATATTGTAACAGGCTACCATTCAATATGAATGAAAAAGACACAAAAACTACTTACCAAGAGAAGGGCCTTAATATCAGTATCAGTTAGTTTCCATTGTCCACCATCCACATCCTCCTCTTTGTAACCAATCAATTTACTCAGAAAATCAGAATGTTTGGACGACCCATTACCTTTTTCATTAGAAGCGGCATTGATCTTATTATGATTATCAATTATCTTAGTTAAAAATGCGTCAAATCTTTGATGTATATTCTTCATTTTAGATGCAACTCCTTGTAGATCTAACCATTCTAAAGAAGGTATAAAATCACCAATATTAAAAACACCTGCTAATACCATAATTTCAGCTATCATGTTTTTGAAATCTTGTGATTTTTCATCAGCATAACCTTCACCATCTCCACATACTCTTGTCCCTAATAGAACCCTAGCTAAAGCATTTGTGATGCATACAGTTAGCAAGTCTGTTAGTTTCACTGGACTGCCCTTGCTATTTTTGCTTGATTGTGCCAATGCTTTTGTCAGCACAGCCACTTCTTCCTGAAAAAAAAAAAAGCGTAATTTTTTGTTAATTGAAAAGGACTATAAATGAACTATTTCGTAACACATGCGTTTCCGACCATAAAGAGCTATGAAAGAAGTCACTAAGCATTTACAGTAACAATACCTGGCGAACGTACTGAAACTCATCGAGAGCTTTGCTGGAGAACAAATGAACAGCACATATTTTTCTAAACATACGCCATCTACGACCATATGGAGCAAAAACAAAATCTTGATTGTTATAAGCAATATATTTTGCCCCGGAATTTGGTGGTCTACTTGAAAAATTAGAATCATGGGTTTTCAAAAACTGTGAAGCAATAGATGATGAACAAGCAACAACTACATCAACAGATCCTAACCGTAGATATATAATAGGACCATATGTTTTGGCCATAGCTGCTAGACTTTGATGCACTGCCATACCTAAGTGAGGTAAGTTTCCGATAACTGGCCATGGTTTTGGACCAGGTGGATATGGAAGTTTGTTGCGTTTTAGAAGAAGAATTTGACGTATTTTTGGGAGGAAGTAGATAATTAGGACTACGCAGAATGTTGGTATCAAAATCTCTAAAGAAGAAGAATCCATTTTTTTCTTCAAAGGTTTTTGGTTGGAGTTTTTATATCGAGAGTTTTGTTTATATAGCAAAGGTTACAAAAGTTGGTATCTAGATTTATCAGTTTAGATTTATTTATTTTATCAGGTTACATTTATTTATTGCCTCTTATTTATTTTATTATCAGTTTAAAGATAAATTGTACACGAGGGCTTAATAAACCTTATATTATGTTTTATGCTTTTCGTAGTTGCTGTTTTAGTTTGTTCTGCTGCCGCCTTGTATTGGCTTTGTAGGTTAAGTTTTCATTGCGAGGTTATTTAGATGGTCCTCTAATCCTCCTGAGTTGCACTCTTACGTTCTTCTCAACTCCTTTAATAAAATAAAAATGAAGTCGCGCTAGACCCTACAGCTCAACTAATTTCAAGTTTATATAAATGGTCCATGATCAACCAAGTGTTCAGTAATACACCCCATATTACCTTACCAAGAAAAATGCACCTGCAGATGTGTATCTATCACCTTGTTCATTTTTCACAATCACAAAAGGTGATAGTCCAACCCTGCCATCAATATTTTGGTGGAAGTTTGACGTAGACAAATTACCCATTTGTCATACGGTCTACAGTGATTGAAGATGGCCTTGATATTAAGGGTGATCTAACGTAAAGCTTAGATATCACTCTACGTCAGAACTATGCATTAGGCGAGCCGTAGTGATCCTAGTTATTACTCACAAACTTCCGAAACATTCTCTAGCTCTACTAGTATAATCGATCTGAACACCGCCACCGAAGATAATGGTTCGTGCCGAAGCTTATCTGATGTGGTTGTTTTGTTGGTTGGTGAACAGGCATGGAGCTACACCAGGTCTAGTGGGGACAGCAGTCCCCCTGGGATTTCCTAATTACATACTTAGGTTTTACATAATTATCATTTTAGGCTTGAAAATTTTAAGTATTTATAGATTTGTCCCCCTTATTTTTATATATTACATAGAGAGCCTTGAATCCTCTACTACACACTTTACAAACTACTGGTATTAAGTACTTATCATATAAAACTTGGTTTAAATATCAAAATTTCGTAAGAAAAAAGTGAAAATATCAAAATATTAAATCTAACCATCAATCAAAACATCTTACAACTTATTGGATATTTTGGTGACATGGAAAATACCAAAGCCTAAAAAAATTTGTGGCCTTAGGCCGCCTACTTTTACGGCGAAACTATTATACCAATATATATTCGTCCCCCAAACAATAAATCCCATTTCTGTCCCTGTTGGGAAAATCCTTGTTATGACATTATTATTGGTGAATTTCCTTCTGTTTGGCGTAATTATCCTTCCCATGGTAACTGACCACCTTCCTTGATGTGTCAGATTGTAATTATATATTTTTTTATCAGTAAAAATCTGATGCTAGCGAGTTTCATAATGAGGTCATTTGGTTGGTATCATTACTCAATAACTTTATTATTGTAAGTACCTTTCCAATACTTGGTGAGTACATAACTGTTAAAAAATGACATAACATTGCCGGTTAGTCTTTGTAAGAGATGTATCCTAGTGGTGGAATTTTTGCATTTCCTTTTCCAGTTTGCTTAAAAGCCATTGTAACTTAGGACCGACCCTTTTAAAGGATCACTATCTTACCTTCTACCTCTCAAAAAAGGAGAATAGGATTGTGTAGAAAAAGTATACCTTTGTCTATAGAGAGAGTCAGAGACATGTGAGGTTTGTTAACTCTCACCTATCATGATTGCAGCACTCCACCATCTCGATCTCCATCTCTTTCTGGTTCCATTACAAGATTTACAACTTGATCGTCATGGATTGGGTAAAGCTTTTTTGCTTTTGTTCTCCCTCATGCACCTTTGAACTCTTGTATCACCTAATTTTTTTCTCTTTCAGGTAATTCACTTTGAAAGAGAATCACCTGAAGTAAATGGTCCTTCATTTATCTGACGCATTGCAGATGTCCAAGACAACTCCGTGCGGCCGTGCCTTCCTCAACTATTTGACTTGCCAACTCTTTCTTCGCGTAAAGTTGAAGGATATGAAATTTGAAATTCATCACAACATGTCTTCTACACCCCACAAACACACGGTTTTGATACGTCACTCCCGTTATTCAATCTCACCGTTGAGATTACCGGAGGTGGAAGGCATGTCCTTTGTCGGTACTGTTTCAAACTCCGCCCTAAGCCAGCTCAAAAAGATCTATGTCCCGAAGTTCACGAGCAACGACCATATAATAGAAAAACAAAAATGTTATTATCTATAACTATTATAAAGCCAACACTCCTTAGGAACTATTCATCTACAGTTTTTGAAGCCGTAAAATTGGGATTTCCAAATTTGTCCCCGTTTTCATGTTTTAAAAATTACTTAGAGAAAAATTATTCGAGGGTAGCATGGTAATTTAAGCCTAAATATTTTCACTACATTGATCCTTAAAAATCTGAGCGTGATGGGGGAGAGAACAAAGAGTGATTACTCTGTTGTTTTTCTTTACACATCAGTTTGATGTAGAAATGGTTCACGATGCGACTACGTGGAATGTATAACTAACTTATCAGTTTGTTTTCATTCGTGTCAGGCCTTCATCACTAACTTAAGTTGGCACGACCGCTATCTGAATCACACCTATTCGGGCACGTTCAAAGCACGTGCGTTAAGTTCTTGTCTTGTACAGTTATTCTCGTTACCTTTTAAATGAAAAGATCTGTTACTCCTAGCACAGTAAGATGCTACTGTAGATTAAATCAAAACTAATCAACCAACTACTAATGAAAACAGAAGATATTTTTGGACGGATGCATAGGTTAACCACAATATTGTACATTTTAGTATGAGATATTTAACGTTTGGTGCCTATCAAATGTCCAACACCTAGCTTTGGTACCCAATACTTAAAATATTAATGGTTGGTACCTAGACCAGCCGTTGGCCGACTAAGTAAACATTTGACCATCCTTTATTTTGTCTTTCTTAATTTGTATTAATATGATTTTACCCTCGAAGAAAACAATTGTCTATCTTACGATTTTACCCTTAAAACAATTGTCCTCTTTAATCGTTCAACTCTTTTGCTAAGCTGTTTGCTTTCTTTCTAGCCTCAATTCCAACCTACTAAGGCCTCTTCCTATACAGATGCCAAAACATGATATTTGGCATATATGCACCCACTATGGGTATACCAAACTGCCAAACTCATATGTCAATATGTTATTTCTGGCATATAGGCATACACGACAGAGTTTCCATCGAGTGATAGAGTCTTGGTCGCTTTTGCTAAGCGATAGAGTTTTTATCGTTGGCGATATTCTCTTTATCTCCAAGTAATTTTATATATATATATAATCTCTCATTCTCTCCTACTTTTTCACTTTTATAATATATATTTTATGTTTAAAGGGTTCCACTGATTATATTGTAAAACTAAAACTTTTATAAATACCCCACCTCACAAACACAAATATACTTTTTATTCGTTAGGGTCCCACCCAACACAATTAAATTCATGTTTTTAATCAAGTTTGGCAAGTCTACCATAGTGGGGAAATTCATTTGTCATGCCACATGGCATGCCAAACAACATTTTTTTGCCATACCCATAGGAATAGGCCTAACAACCTACTGGAACTTCAATCAAGCCATTACTTTTTAGAACTTAAATGACCCAACATTTCGTGTCCATCCCGGAATGGAAAATCACTGTTAATATTCCTAGATAGGCTACTGAAATAGTTTTCTTTGTTATGAGAACAACGATTAGGAGATCTTTTGGAGTCCATGTGATTGAGGAACATCTGATATAAATTTGGAGAAGATTAAGTTACGTTGAAACTCAAATAATAGCGAAAAAAAAAAAAAAAAAAAAAAGAGGGGACTGAAATATTGTTGTTGTCGTCGATTTGGAGGAGAAAAAAAAACGCTGGGAATCGATGAACATGTGTTGGATTTTCTGTTTGAATGATGGGAAATAGTAGATGTTTGATTAGGATTGTTGGGTTTGTCCTAAATTTGAATTCTGCAGGTTGAAAGCTATAATAAGTTGCACATGATCAAATTCACAAATTTCCACCAACAGCTCTTGCCCACAACCTGCTTGTTAAAAGTGTCAGCTGGCGCAACTTGTTTTAGCTCACGAATATCCACCAACATCAAACACCCTTCAATCCAAAAACCAATTAATTAAACACTAGAAATTTTATTTCTTACCATTAAGAAATAACTTTAAATGAGATTTTAATCTCACACAAGTCTCTGATAAAATATGCAAACCTGGTATGCGAATGCTGGTTGGAGCGACAGAGATGGAGAAACATTTTTAGGGTTTTTTTATTAGGGATAATTTGGTAATTTTAAGCATATTTATAATAAAAATTTGATAAAATAAAAATAAAATAAAATAAAAATAAAATTGATCTAGGTACCAACTTTTAATTATTTAAATATTGGATACCAAAGCTAGGTACTGAACATTTACTGGGTATCAAACGTTAATGTTTGTACCATGAGTAAAAATACCACATGTTTGGAGAAGACTTGTACTGGATCTTTGTTAGTAACTAAGAAAATGTCAGGATTTCTTCTGGTTTTAATCATAATATAACGACCCATTTGCCCAAATATTACATAAATTCAATGACCAATCAATGGTCAAAGTCAACCTATTGGTCAGCGCCAAATCGGGTTTTAATTTTACCTCAACAAATTTACCCGGTCTTGTTGCGGTAGTGCTTCTAACCAATTTCTACCAAGTTCTCTGTGATTAGCCAATTTCTAGCCATCTTTTGCACGGTGTTTCTAATCGTTTAAACCATGTTCTGGATGCGTTAATCCCCTAGCCTCCATCAAAGCCTGCCAGCCTATTATGCCTGTCCAACCATCAATCTAGAACCATCATACGTAAGATGTGATTAATTGGGGAGGCATGCAAAACTGATTTCATGCGAATTAATTGGGAGGCATCGCAAACAGTTTCATCAAAGGAATTTAACATGGAGGCATGAATGAACATTTCATTTAGAATTAAACATCGAGGCATGAATGATTTGTTTCATGCGAGAATTAAAAAGGGGAGGCATGAATGAGCTTGGTTAATGCCATTTAAGTTTATATTGTAATTAGGTATTCAATTGTATAAATAGAGAAGGTAATTTGAACAGGGAAGGAAAAAGAGAGAAAATAGACTATAATTCTATTATCAATAAAACACCACTCCCAAAGGGGATTGGTTGGAGATGGATGGAGGAAAACCATGTGAAGAACCACGAAGAAAACCTGTGTCTCTTTTATTTGTTCTTCAATTCGTCTCCAACCCTAAATACACACCTCAATCGTGGTTCATGCCCAAAAGTAGTTTTGGGTACAAACAGTTAAACAACTCTATCTAAGAGTTCTTTGGAGAAGACTTGTGTATTTTATCTTTGACCACTAGTAACTAAGAAAACTGTCAGCATTTCCTTCTTCGTTTTAATCATAATATAATGGGTAATAGAAGCAATACTAATATTTTACCACCAGTTCTTGTTGATCAAGAATCCTTTCGTCAAATGCTTTGAAGGATCCTGCATTTTATATTGAAGAACTTCATGAACATGTTAAACGGTTTGAATCCGCGCAAGCACACAGTGGAATAAATATAATGTGTCAAATGTGAAATGGCCCAAACTATCTATTTCAGGACCGTCTAAATTGAGGAATTTCCAATTACTAAACATCCAGCGGATGAGTATGGTGTATGGAGTCAAAACAATGGGATTCAAACAATCATATTCTGGATCCTTTATAAGAGGGGAAGGGCACGGTCATCTCCTCCACCTGGGTATGGGGTACAAACAAATAGATTCAAACCATCATATTTTGAATCCTCTAGGAGAGGGAAAGGGCACGGTGCACCTCCTCCACATGAGTAAGGCGGATTGAGATTAAAGATGTTGCGTGCGCCTCATTTGTGGCAATGATGAAGTTTTCCTTATAATCAAGTTTTATAATTAGCAAAGCACCATTTTAATAGATTTGTTATGAAATATGGAAAGTATTAGGTGTAGTAACATCCATATAAAATACAGACTGCACACGACTTGCGTTGAAAATGAGAGGTTCGCTAGTCACTACCGCAAATCCAAGAGTCCGAGAGAAGTCTTTGTTGCCATATTTCGAGCCCATACATTGCTTCCTAAAGCTTGCGCTACAACAAAATCAATATATAAATGAAAAAAAAAAAAAAAAACAGTTACATTAATTTCAGAAAAACAAGATTTCTCAATGCATATGATTGACGTAATCTAATATACAAAGCTTTAGCTAGCTTCTTGAGGATTTTGTTGAGAGCTCTCCTGGAAGCAAAACATCTAATGATTTTTAGTAAAACCATATATAGTGCAATATTTTTAACACAAAACTTATTTGATAATGGGATGGCTTTTGCATAACCTAAACTTAGACGACAGCAGAAGGATCAAATCGAGTAACAGGGATAAGCGTAAGAGGATCTGCCTTTGGAAGTGTCAATCCAAATCGCTCACTCATATCGATCATTGGATCGTTTCCGACTAGCTTCCAATCAAAACATTGTATCATTGCAGCCAACACTGTAGGTACTTCTAGTAACGACAACCACATTCCCGGGCACCCTCTTCTCCCAGTTCCAAATGGTAGGAACTCAAAATGTTGGCCTTTAACATCATAATTCTCACCGGTATTCTCATTTGCAAGGAACCTTTCGGGCTTAAACTCTAAAGGATCTTTCCAATATTTTGGGTTTCTATTCATGGACCATACATTCACAAAGAGTCTAGTGTTAGCTGGGATATCATAGCCTCCAACTTTACAATCATGAGTTGATTCCCTTATAAGCAATGGAACGGGTGGATGTAGTCGAAGGATTTCTTTAAATATCGCTTGAAGGTAAGGAAGGTCTGGAAGGTCTGACTCTTCGACTAATCTATTCTTTACTCCTACGACTGAATCTATTTCTGCTCTGGCTTTCTTGAAGATTCTAGGATGGTTGATGAGTTCTGCTAATGCCCATTCTACTGCACCGGCAGATGTGTCAGTTCCAGCCGTGACGATATCCTGTACATAAAGCGCAATTTGGAAACATTAGTAAATATCAATATGAGTGTGAGGCCAAATTTGGTTGAAAAATCATGCTAGAAACTATCTGATTTTCTCGTACAGACATGTATAAGTACATCTACTAGATAAAGATCGCATACCAGCACGACTGCTTTAACGTTATCTCGTGTAATCTTGACATCTGATTTCTCGTCAGCAACTGCATCTAGTAACATATCCAAAACATCCCTTTCTCCATCACCCTTCTTCATCTTTCGAGCTTCTTCCCTCTCCACCATGATTTCTTCCAGCAATACATTGTATCTACGTCTAACATCCCTGGCTGTCTTGAGAATTCCCTGGAAGTCAAAAAACCGAGGTATAAAATCTAAAAAGTCATGCACATTTAGCAGACCAAAGATTCCTGACACCTCTCGGATTAAATTGCGAAGTTCTTCATCTTGAGCATCCTTCCCATCAGTAGAATACCTATTAGTTACCATCATTCGAGTAACTATATTGGTTGAAAGCTTCATCAATTCATCGGTGACATTAACTTCTGTACCGTCTTTTGACTTGTTAACTAAGTACCGAACTAACCGATGGATCTCATCTTACGAACAGGTTGAAGTTGAACAAGTGCTGAACCTCCGAGAAATTGAGACATAACTAGTTTCTTCATGAATTTCCAATAAGGCCCGTAAGAACAGAAGGCGAAACCAGATGACTCATAAGTAACATGATGTATAGCAATACTTGCTGGATGTGTGAGGAATTTTTTCTCATTGTTCATGAGAAGTTCTTTGGCAAGTTCGGGAGATGAAGTGACAACGCATGGATGTGAACCGAGACGAAGATAAAATATAGGACCATAACGAGATGATAGTTTCTGAAAAGATCTGTTGGGAAAAGTATCTAGGAGATGGAGGTGTCCAATGATGGGAAGGCCTAGTGGACTTGGAGGAAGATTGTATTTCTTGGATCTGTTCTTGAAGCAAGTTCCTAACAAAACCATAAAAACTAGAGAAACGAAGAAGATAATGGTATAGAGGAAGACATCATACATAGACACCATTTTTACTCTGTGTAGATATGTTTGTAGGTCATTTGTGCACGTCTACTTATATGTGTTTTTCACTGTTCATGTGATGAATTGCTTACGATTTCAAAGACTTCTACAACTACCACTTTTTGATTTGTACAACCAAACCAAATTGATGTTGCCTAGTACTTGCCGTGCTTGGTTCTTTAATGTCAAGGTGAAAAGTCTTTCCATGAATAAGAGTTTCATCTAGACACTGAGAAGAAAGATTCAGTAACCAGAACAAGAAGTAGGTAGGTCCGCGAGCTCTCTGTTAGGTTCACATTGCACGTCTCCATAGGTGATGGCGCTACCTCGTATCAATGAGTGTCTGCATGGACCACAACCCTTTGTAACTTCTATAAACCGTTTTCATCACACACAAAGATTTCGTGGACACAATAGTCACCAAGGATCATGAGAAATAGATGATGGAGTTAGGTGCGTTTTTCTTTCATTTTATTGATTTTACCCATTTGACAGTCGTATTCGGATGAGGTAGAGGCAGGTACGTCTCTAAGTACACACTGCAAAGAAAAAAAGGGTTAAACTGTCGTCATCAGTCTGCAAAGTCAAGCTCCTTAATAATTGTGGTTTACTAATATCAGATTAAGATATTATTTCTAATGTCATTTATTGTCTCTCACCAACAACTGAAAGTTAAAACCAACCTAATTCCGATGAGTATATCAGCTAGCTGCAAGCACAAACATTAGCTAGCTCTATTTACATTTTTGTGTCACAGCATTAGTAGTAATCTTCTCAAGAGGTTTATGCTGAATTTTCCATATAGATTTAATGAGCTAGCTAGTTAGGTGGGATTAGAGGTGTAAAACGTGCCGCCCGGCTTTGACCGACACTGGTCGCGTGCTTCACGTGCCATGTGCCGTGCTGTCTTGTGCTGCTTGATTTAAGCGTGTTGTGCCGTCTTGTGCTTTGTGCTTTACTAGTCAAAGCTAGGACACTGACGGCCACGAACACGGCCACGAATAAGCGATGTCGTCTTTGTGCGTCTTGCTACGTGCTATAAACAATTTGAAATCACTTAATGTATACATTAAGTGGGACATTATCACAAGAATTTAATTATACAACATATCATTTGAAATTATTTCAAGTAAAATTAACAAGTTTATTCAATAAATAGAAATAGCCCATCAAATATAAAATTGGATTATTTTCATGTAAATTAAAGTTCTAGTTAAATATAGGTGACGACATTATAACAACGATATTGAAGTATATTTTCCAAATATTAAGGTATTATATGTGTTGTTATAAATAAGCCAACATAAAATATTTAAAACTAACTAGAAATAGTGACTCTTTTGTAAATATACAAAAAATGTGATGTATTATGCCTTGTTATATGGTGTATTTGTACATGTTATAGCGTGCTCTCTTAACGTCTTTGATTTGAAATTTAGCCACGTGCTTATCGTGTCGCGTCTTTGTCTTTGTGCTCTTTTGTGCCAATTAGTCAAACCCGACACGTCCCATTTAACCCAACGTGTTGTCGTCTTTGAGCTAAGTCACGTCTTTGGAATTTGGTTGTGCTCAAATTTTAGCGTCTTTGTCTTTGAAATTTGTGCTCGTCTTGTGACCCAATTACACCTCTAGGTGGGATTACTTGTCTGGACTTGAAGTAATGCAATATGCCCATAATATACCATGGGCTCGGCTCCGATCTGTCCCAAAATTTCCTCAGAAGCTTGGGGAGAATACGTTTGGCCCTTTGACTGGATTCCCTAACTAGGGTCCATATAAAGGTATCAAACGATGAGTCTTCCATTAAATGTAATATTTCACTTTGCTTGCATCAGAGAAAGCTGTAGTAGTAGGACTACTACACCTCTTAAACAATTTATATATTAAATTATGAAACTATTATCAAGAACACTTAAAGAGATTTTATTAAGTTTAGAAATCAATACAAAGAAGATAAAACAATACTTTGGAAGAAAATAACTTTCTCTCTCCTGAAGTTTTATCTCAACTCTCAAAAAGACCTCCCTTTCACCAAAAGGGTGGCTGGTCCTATGTATAGGTATTTTACATAGTGGAGATAATTGCAAAACCCCTATTTCAGGATCTTACGTGCGACATCTTGGCACCCAGGTATCTGGTCTTCTCTGTACGTGCTCCTCAACCCAGTACAAGTTCCACATTTTACGCGTGACTTTGTGATGTCATTGATTAAAGTAATTTAGGATATACTATGTGTGAATTCCATTCGCTCCTTTCTAATCTGATTGTTTCGCGTGATTTACTCCCAGGTTGTGCGGTATTTAACCTACAAAAGCACATTTGGTATAAACTGTGCCTTTTTGACAAAGACTGCGCACAACAAGTATGCGTTTTGTGATTAAACTAGCTCAACAAAAACCTATTTTGTCCCCCATAAGACTAATTATAATCTTTTATGAGTCTAACAAACTACCATTGATTCTTCAATTATGCAACATAATTTTATAAAGTTGGCATGGTGATGGTCCTGATGGATCACTTGGATGTAATCAATCGTATCCTCCACACACTTTTCAAAAAGAAAAAAAATAATGAAAAATTCATGTATTACTAAGAGGCCCAAAACTTTCCAGAAACTATAATGGTTTGACATCGGGGAAGCCCAAGATAATCACGTGGGTATGCCATTGAACGATCGTCATATAATGCGTCAAGCATGCTTATTAGTCATGTTATCATGCATACTTAACTCAGAGTAGAACTTCGTAAAATTAATCCATGATAAATTAATAACTTTGATATATTTTTCCATTTCTGATTTGGGTTAGTGTGTCAAATTAATAATCTTACTAAATTTATAAGATAATAAAAAAGTTCAAGTTTCCAATAAAGCTCAACTAATAAACTCTTTTCGTCCTAGTTTAGATGTTAAAATTGGGTTTGTGTGGTTAGTTTATTTTAAGAGTCTTGCCACTATGGATAAGCTTTACAAATGAGGCAATTTTTTGGTGAATGGTTGCCTTTTTTTGTGGAGTGGGGAGTCAATTATCATTTCTTTCTAAGAAAACCTAATACTTAGGCCCAATTGCATAAAGCTAATCAGTAAGAGTTGGAAATGCAACTTAGCTCATCTAACTGGAAAAAAGTGGTGGCCTCTTATTCCTGCTGCCATTTGTAGGTCAACATAGATAGCTTGAAACGCTTTAATTTCTTACCACAAGACGGTGATGGTAGATGCTACTATTCGTCAAGTTTAGACCTTAGTCTTCAATTGGGCTCGTTCAGATGAGGCATTCGAAGGTGTTAATCTTGATAACAATTTTTTTTTGATCGGTAGATAAAAAATTATTCAAAAAAGATAGAGACAAGGTTCATAAAGAATGAATCACAAATACGACCAAACACTGACCAAAAGAAACCACTAGTCTAAAAAACACGAACAATAAACAAACAGACAAACTGTGTTACAGGCTTCAGAAACATCAACAAAACTTACACAACCGCTCAACTAAAAAGGAGTTACACCAAATTCAAGGTGGTTCAAGTCTTGTTATTATGCACTTGCTCATAAATTCTTTCAGGGTAACTGTTTATGGGTAAAAATCGTTTCCGCCAATTTCGGTAAATTCGGTAGGTGAGTGAGAAACTAGTTTAAACCCTAAACAAATGTGTTACACATGAGCACTTTATAGATTCGAGAGATCAATCTGTACAAGTCCGGCCTAAACCAAGAAATGGTAGTTCAGGGACTTGTTTTGGTCCATGTAGTGGGGTTGAAGGGTTGATTTGGGGAGGAAGCAAAGAAGATATTGAGACAGAATAGTGCGGGAGAGTAGTGTCTCGACTTGTATCGGAAAGTGAAAGCTTCGGAAGCTTGCAAGAGATGAAAGCTTTTTTTGGAGAGCTTGCAAAGTTTCCTTTACGAGAGTGTTGTGTTTTTCTACGTAGAGACTTGTTGTCGGTGGAAATAGGTAAGACCTATTTATACAAGTCGAGATTGAAACGTACACTGGCCTCATGAAGGAAGAGAGTAAATGGTGAAATAATGGGAGGAGGTGGTAGCAGCATGGTGTTTATGGGTGAAAACGTTTTCACCATTATTTCCTTTATTTGACAGCTTTATTCTATTCACGCTTTCTTAATGTGAAGGCGTAGTGTACGCTGCATCTTTGTGACCGTAAACCAAGACCACAGGAAAGCATCCCCCAAGTACGTATTTGATGTCTCGAGGTGTTGGTTGCACCTTGAGTGCAAGTGGCGCTGCTAGAGCGCGTGCGGCATGTGAAATGGCATGTGCGGAATGCATTTGTTGCGGGTTGCACCTCGGCGCAAGTGGAAATGCAGGCTGCTAGTGGCGTGTGTGGCATGTGCCAATGGCATGTGTGGAATGCCTTGGTGGTAGGTTGCACGTTGAGTGTAAAGTGCGATGCAGAAATTGCTAGTGGCGTGTGTGGCATGTGCGAATGCCTTAGTGGTAGGTTACGGTTTGCGAGTTAGGCTACCCGGCGTGGGTTTTGGCAAGTGCCGATGGCGCGTACGGCCAGGATTGGACTAAGTTGCACGGCTTGCAAGTTGGGCTAGCGACATGCATGTTTTGGCATGTGTCGATAGCCTCTTGCCGTTAGGGCCACGCTAGGTAATAGAAGCTACGGCGGCGTGTTGGCATGCCGATGGCATGCTCGGCCGTTAGAGACCGCGACACAGTAAGAAAAGCTACCCGGCCCCGATGCGTGTTGCCATGTGCCAATGGCATGCATGTCCAATTTGGATCACGGCTGGTAAGAAAAGCTACCGGCGTGCGTGTTGGCATGTGCCAATGGCAAGCGTGGCCATTAGGACCACGGCTTGGTCAGAAAAGCTACCAGCGAGAGTGTTGGCATGTGCCAACGGCATGCTCGGCCATTAGGGCCACGACATGGTAAGAAAAGCTACCATGGATGCGTGTTGGCATGTGCCAATGGCATGCTCGGCCATTAGGGCCACGACTTGGTAAGAAAAGCTACCAGCGATGCGTGTTGGCATGTTCCAATGGCATGCGTGGCCAATTTGGCCTAGGTTGCACAGTTTGCAAGCCTAGGCGCGGGCGCTACTTTGGCATGGCGCGGCTAGGGCCAAGGTAAGGGTGTTTAGCTTGGCGTGGCATGACCGGCGTAAGCCCACATGGCCAGAAGCAGTGCGTTTGGCATGGCGCGACTAGCTTGGGCTAGGTGTGGCTGGCATGATTTGCCATTGGCACGGAGGTGCGGCTAACATGGTTGGCATGCTTTGGCGTTTGGTGTGACTAGCAAGCTAGGCCAGGTAGAGTGTGTTTGGCATGGCGCTGCTAGCTTGGGCTAGGTGTGGCTGGCATGATTCGCCCGTTGGCACGGAGGTGCGGCTAGCATGCACAGCGCGTTTGGTGTGACTAGCATATCTAGAGGCCAAGGCGAGTGTGTTTGGCACGGCGCGACTAGCTTGGGCTAGGTGTGAACATTGTCATGATTTTCCGACCCAGCGCGGGTACGGCTAGCATGGTTGGCATGCTTTGGCGTTTGGTGTGACTAAGCATAGCTAGGCCAAGGCAGTGTGTTTGGCATGGCGCTGCTAGCTTGGGCTAGAGTGTGGGGCATGATTTTCCATTGGCACGGAGGTTCGGCTAGCTTGGGCTAGTTGTGGCTGGCATGATTTGCCATTGGCACGGAGTGCGTCTAGCATGCTTTGCGCGTTTGGTGTGACTAGCATAGCTAGGACAGCGCGAATGTGTTTGGCATGGGCGCGGCTAGCTTGGGCTGGAGTGCGGGCATGTTTGCCATTGGCACGGAGTGCGGCTAACATGGTTGGCATGCTTAGCGGCGTTTGGTGTGACTAGCATAGCTAGGCGAGCGAGTGTGTTTGGAATGGCGCTGCTAGCCCAGGCTAGGTGTGGCTGGCATGATTTGCCGTTGGCACCGGAGGTGCGGCTAGCATGCTGCGTTTGGTGTGACTAGCATGGCTAGCCAAAGCTGATGTTTTGGCATGCGGCTATGCTTGGGCTAAGTGTAGATGGCATGATTTTCCGTTGTACGGAGGTTAGCCTAGCATGGTTGGAATGCTTTAGCGCGTTTGGTGTATTGACATGAAGTCGGGCCAAGCGAGTGCGTTTGGCATGGCAGCTACCTTTGGAAGCTAGGTGTAGGCTGGCATGATTTGCCATTGCACCGGAGGTGCGACTAGCATGGTTGGCATGCTTTTGGCGCGTTGGTGTGACTAGCTTGGTTTAGGGCCAAAGCAGAGTGCGTTTGGCATGGCGGCTAGCTTGGGCTAGGTGTGGCTGGCATGATTTGCCATTGGCATGGAGGTGCGGTTAGCATGGTTGGCATGCTTTGGCGGCGTTTGTTGTGACTAGCATAGCTAGGGCAAGGCATAGTGCGTTTGGCATGGCGCTAGCTTGGAGCTAGGTGCGGCTGGCATGATTTGCCATTGTACGGAGGGGAATTAGGGTTTTGTTCATTGTAACCTAATTTGAAAAAATACCCCTATTAATTCTTGACTACATGCATTGAATGTTCTAATAAATGTGTCGCATGATAACATTAGGTTATTTGGGGTTTCTGATTTTACCAACTTTGTTTATAAACCACCATCAAACATTAAGTCCCCCGCAGCTTGGGAGGGCTTTTGTTGCAGGTAAGCATAAGATGGTGACAAACTATCACGAGAAATCGTAAAGAGAATTGAGGCTTGTCGACCTTTTTATAAATAGGATTTGGAATCCTTGCCTCATGGTTTTAACAAATCGGGAGGGCGCCGGTGGGAAGTCAACATCATTGAGAGGACGGGAGTCAGGCGGCATTGAGAAGATTGTGAGTTGGGGAACCGAGCGTGCTATTTGGTGGGACCGTGGGTAGGTAGGGAATACGAGTGTGTGCTAAGCGCGACTTGGGCGGTCCTTGGGAAGTTGGCGCAATTGGTGGGGGCTTTATGACTTAGGCGGCATTGGCAAGTTGAGGCGCAATTGTGGGGCCAAGTGCAACTTAGGCGACATTGGTAGAGATCAGGCGCAATGGTGGGGCCAGGTGTAACTTGGGCGACATTGGGGAAGTTGGGCGCAATTGGTGGGACCGTGTGGCCAGGCGGCATCAGGAGTTAGGCGCGGCGGACAGTGCAACTTGGGCGGCGTTGGGAAGTTGGCGCCCCTTCAGGCCCCGTTCTTATACGCACGATTTTGGGTAAAGGAAATCCTTCCCTTTTCTGAATCTTCAGTCCATATATATAAAATCCCTTTCTCATCTTGACCTTATTCCTTTCATCCTTTCCTACTAGCAGCCCGATCACAAAGAAATCCCGAAGCCTGGGTATGTCTTCCACACTTCTCTAGTTTCCCTTTTCAGTAGGTGAACTACAAGTAGGCGTTTCTTATAACTTGCGATAATATTGCGCATTTGATTTTCGCGTACTTCTTGTAGAAAAATATGTATATATGCACCAAAGGGAAACGTACGTGTAATGATTCGACCGTAGAAAATCTTAAAATTATATAGTTTTGAACCAAGAAGGATCTGCGTATTTAATTGGAGACCTGGAGAAAAATCGTGACATATGCCGGTTTGAACCCGTAGAGAATCTGTATATGAATCCCGAAGAAGAATATTGTATATGTGTTTCATATGTCTTGAACCCATAGGAAAATGTGTATATATGAATTTAGGACTGAAGAAAAATACTACGCGTGCGCTTTTGAACCCGTAGAAAATGCTATATATATAATTTTGAAACCCAGAAGGATACCACCATTATCATTGAGTCAAGAGAAAATACTTGCGTGAGTATAATTTAACCCCGAAGAAAATAATGTGTGTGCGGTTTTGAACGTAGAATACACCCCTTTTTTGTTTTCGAGTTTCCTTTGTAAGGTGCCGTTGTGTGTGAGGGAGATAATTTCGCTTCTTCTAGTTTGTTTTACTGCGGATATCTTGTTACCAAATTGTTGTGAAGAATCACAAGATGTTGCTGCACAAAATTTCGCTCATCGAAGGATGTTTCATAGTTCCAAACCAAACACGGATGATGAATTATTTTGCCAAACCCTGCGCCCCTTCTCAAGAATCACCGGGTTAAATCCCGATTTTGTTAACGGCCGGTAGGATGAAAGAACCGCGTTAGTTCCCGCCTGCAGAACACCCATACAGTTTCTTCACAAAGGGGTATATTCTTCTTCCAACATTGATTTGGATGCAGTCAAAGCTCATTGCGTTCTTTTTGATAGATGGGTTGAGTTCATGGTGAGAAGGAGCACATAAACCAACTTGACCTTTGGCTGTTGCATTATCGATGTCAGAGCTTCAAAGTAAATCTCCCGGATTAGGAAGGATATCCAGGGCTTGGTTGCTTTCATCTCAGGGATGGTGTTTCGGACACCCATACGATCATATGTAGATGGGGTGAAATAACTTTCTCCTGGAGAGTGTGTGGCCTCTTTCCAATCTTAAAGAGCAAGGAATCTTAATATCCAATTGTCCGAAGGTGAGGAGAAGATGCGGGATGACCTTGCGCTAAGTTGGGAGATTTTCGCTCGAAGAACTCACCGCGAGTCGAAGGATTCCGTCCGGAAGAGGACGAAAGGTGCCTTTACACTGTGGATATCTCAATGATTTGGACATTTGGAACCCAGATGAAAGCAAAGTGATCTTCACGTTGCGGCATTTTGGTTCTCCCGGGTTGTCTAGTAGACATTTTTGACTTACGGTTTGGCAAGAAGGAACCCGAGTTGCTAGTGATTGTTAAGTTGGCAAAAGGTGAAGTTCTTCCCATTGGCAAGCTATTCCTTGGTTCCGGGGAGGTGGCATCTGGATCACCTAGTTGCGAACATGCAAGTTTCAATGGTTTTCATGAAAGTGGATTCATATGTACATTGTCACAAGCTTTAGTTACGGGAGCACTTTCGAAATCGCTCCAAAACCGTTGCCTCGGATTCCTGCGAGTTGGCGGCTCCCGAATTCTTCGATGTGTGAACAGTGTCCAGAGAGTTGGCATGAGCTTGTTGTCTTCGATAAGTCGCATGAAAAGGTTTTCGCCCATGGGAGCAGTCTGATGAAGCCCAGTGACTCAAATTGAAACCTTTTCTTACCTTTCTACTCATGTCTTTGTCTTACTTATGAATTTGAGTGTTGGTGAAAACTTTTTATTCAAAGTTGCATGTCCCGGTTATATGCCATTTTTCTTCTGGGATCTTTCCGAATAGTCGTTTATAATATCGATCATGCTGCCATCACATGGGCTTGATCAGTGCCCCTTACTTTGGCCCGGTGGCTCCACAGGATTTCATTCGTGCCGACCTGATACCAGTGCCCTTGAGCGGGTATCCGCCTTCCCTTCTTTCAAACAGGAAGAGTAAAGCTGACTTTTGGCTATTATGAGTTAAGTGCACGAGTTCATTTTGATTCAAGATTTTGTAAATAACGTGAGCGGAGAATGTTCATGGTAAACCTTCCCAGATTTGAAGAAGTATCCAATGTTAAGAGATCTTAGTTTAAAGTTGCCTAGCAACTCGGAAAGTCAGTAAAGGAACAGAGAACGAAGAATCGTATCTTTGTGGAGTTTCGGGTAGTTTCAAAAGATCCTCTGCTGACTCGTGTCTTTAAGTTCTTTCAATAACCAGGCTGTCGCTCCTTGTTGGTTTGTCTCAAAAAACACGTGGAATTTCATTGAAAACATGCGTTTTGTTTCTTCCAGGCTTTGGTTAGAGCATTTTGTTACGCCTCGTACATTTCATGAGAGGCAATGAATTTCTTCGGTTAATTCCTGGCAATTGTCGATCCTTCTCCTAATCTGATGAGCAGAGAAAAGAAGAAAACCGACAAGTGAGAGTGATTCTTCCGACAAAGACTTGTTCTTGCGGGGAAGTGGTTGGTGAGTTTCGCTTCTTTTCTTTCTTCTTCATTTCTTCTTTTGAAAAATGTCTAACTCAAGTTCGCAGGAGGAATCCGGTTCGGGAAGACGATGCCGGGGTGAAGCCACGAAAACTTGCCTTTGGTGACCAGAGTAGTGACTTGGAGATGGGAGTTAGCCAATTCTTTGAGCACGAGATGTAGTTGGGACGGTGGATGATTCCACGATGGTCTTTCTTATTAGACATGGAAAAGGACCCTTTGCGAGTCGTGAGGAGGTTCTTGAGCGCCATTTCGATCCCCGTACTTGGTTCCTTATAGGTCATGTCCGGGGTGGCGGTTTTCTCAGCGTCTTTGGCTAAGTATGAGGCGTTTACACCATTCCCCGGGAGAAGTATGGATATGGCCACAACCAAGAAGATCACTAGTCGATTTGCTCTCGTTAAGCGTGTGGAAGAGGCTTTATCTTTCATCGACATGCGTGAGGATTTGCTGCCTGGATTTCGAAAGACGTTATTCTTGCGACCTGGGAGCACCATCGCGCGACGTGTGTGTAGAAAAGGAGTTCAACGCTTCGTGATTTGCTTGAAGGCCCGCTCGAGATCCGTGTTGAAAGATCTCGGCGATCAAAGCCTTTTGCAGAGGACATTGCACGACAGGAGGTAGAACTGAAAAACTTTCAAGAAAGATTAGCTGGATAGCAGCTCTTGAAGATGCAAAGTTGACTTTCTCAAGAAAGAGCGGACCTACATTTGGATGATTCACCTTGAATGTTTATCTGTTAAACTTTCATTTTAGGTTCTTCTTCTTATTTTTTTTTTGAAAAACATACTAGATGTCTGGTTCAAAGTTCGACCTGTTTTGATAGACAGCTGGTAGCTTTTGAGGATATTAGATAATTTCTAGGATGAATGGTTTTGATAACTTTGACAATAGTATGACGGTTTTACTAAGAACCTAAAAACAGATCGCATATCTTGCCCAGTCTAAATTTACTCACTTCATAGTTTTTTTTTTTTTTTTCAACACGCCCCTCCTCTCCATGTAAAACGCGGCATTGCAGTGATCGCCATGCAAGTCCCCAATCGTCGGGCAGCATCTTCAACGAGTCCCCGTTTCTTCAGTCTTAGTCTTTACAATAGTAAGGTTGTCTGGTAGTTGAGTCGGGATTCGAGTCGCTTTACCCCTACCATCTTGACATCTGGAGTGAAGAACGAGATCGGACAGTCGACATTGTAGACGATGATCAATCCTCCGCCGTGGTCGCCAATTATTTATGGGTAAAAATACGTTTCCGCCGATTTCGGTAAATTCGGTAGGAGTGAGAAACTAGTTTAAACCACTAAACAAATGTGTCGTACGTAGCACTTTATAGATTCGAGAGATCAACTGTTCCAAGTCTGGCCTAAACCAAGAAACGGTAGTAGTCCGTACTCGTTTAGGTCACAAGAGAGTGGAGGAGAAGGGTTGATTTGGGAGGGAAGCAAGAAAGGTGTTGAGACCAGAATACACCCGGGGGAGAGTAGTGTCGGCTTGTATCGTAAAGTGAAAGCTTTAAGCTTGCAAGAGATGAAAGCTTTTTCGAGAGCTTGCAAAGTTGCCTTTCGAGAGTGTTGTGTTTTCTCCCGACCGAGACTTGTTATGCGGGTGAAATAGGTAAGACCTATTTATACAAGTCGAGATTGAAACGCACCGGCCTCATGAAGGAAGAGAGTAAAGGGTGAGATAATGGGGGAGGTGGTAACCGCATGGTGTTTATGGCAAAAACGTTTTCACCATTATTTCATTATCGGGTTGCTTGTTCCTATTCACGCTTTTTTAATGCACGTAATTAATACGCGCATCTTATAGACCGCCAAACCAAGACCGGAAAGCATCCCAGCTGTGTTGATGTCTCGAGTGTTCGTTGCACTTGAGTGCAAGTGGCGGCACTAGGGGCGTGCGGCGTATGTGCCAATGGCATGTGCAGAATGCCTTTGTTGCGGGTTGCACCTCGGCGCAAGTGGCAAATGCCAAAACAGCTTACAGTAGGCGTGTGGCATGTGCCAATGGCATGTGTGGAATGTCTTGGTGGTAGGTTGCCGCGTTGAGTGTGTGGACAAATGCGTAGCTTTGGTAGGCGTGTGTGGCATGTGCCGATGGCATGTCTTGAGGAATGCCTTGGTGGTAGGTTGCACGGTTTGCAAGTTAGGCTACCAGCGTGGGTTTCGCATGTGCCAATGGTGGCGTGCGACCAAGTTGGCCTAAGTTGCACGCGCTTGCAAGTTGGGCTACCAAACAGGCATGTTTGGCATGTGTCAATGGCACACTTTGACCATTGGTGGCCATTTAGCTAGGTAATGAAAAGCTGCAGCGAGCGTGTTGGCGCCATGCCGATGGCATGCTCATTATGGTAGAATTAAGCATTTTACAGTAAGAAAAGCTACCACGATGCGTGTTGGTATGTGCCAATGTCATGCGTGGCCATTAGGACCAGCGCTTGGTAAGAAAAATTACCAATGAGCGTGTCACATGTGCTAATGGCATGCCCGGCCATTAGGGCCATGGCATGGTAAGAAAAGCTACCGACGATGCGTGTTGGCATGTGCCAATGGCATGCTCGGCCATTAGGGCCACGACTTTGTAAGAAAAAGCTACGGCGATGCGTGTTGGTGATGCGCGTCGTTCTGTAAAGAATTAATTTACTTCTTTCCACACTATAACTTGGTAATATAATGGCAAGGAGTTAAATTCCACTAAGAGAGGAGTTTTAGTTGTTATAAAGTAACCAAAAGGGGGGTTTTTAGATTTTAATCAAAGTAAATGACAAAAGATAATATAAAAGATTTGTTGTAAATAATAAGAAGAAGATTAGGGAATCCTTAGCCGTCATCGGCTCAAACGTAATTGAACACAAGTTTATCTATTGTTGAATTTATATTGTTACCAACCGTAGAATAGCAATAAGCTCTGCTATCCCCTGATTCTGTTGTCCTGGATACGGAAGCGCTCGATCACCGGTTACATCAAATAACCCACCAAGAATAAGCTCTCCAAGGTGTGACAATCTAATGCTTTTTACACCGCGAATCAAGTTCGGATCCTGGCATGGACATAGTTTCCGGCCGCTTATAGTGTTATCTTTATACACAATTGCTTATGAGAATCCTCTATCGGCTCTTGCGATTTTACTGCTTGTGTAAAGAATGGTGACAATTACGTATCACCAACCCCAATACTAGTAGAAGAATTATTGATTGGTTAATTTAATTGATCACTTTAAATAACCCCTCAATATTCTTAAACATTAAAAATAATAAAGATAATCAACAAATAAATAAAACTTGAAATAAACTTGGTTTGATAAATTAAAGCTTCATTGTGGGGACTTTGAAATCATCCCTAATCAAAAGTTTAGCTACTCATAGCTAAAAAGAATTCTATAAATAAATAAAGAGAAAGAACAAAATAGAATTAAAGATAAAAACTCACAAGAAAAGCCGAGGGCAAAACTTTATTTCTCTCTGCATTTTTCTAGGTTATGAGAAAAAGAATAATATAATAAAGAAGATGATATTTTCTTTTTAGTTTAGGTAGCTATTTATAGCATCAAATATTCTAGTCGATCCACAAAAGTCGTACTAGATAAAGATGCAAAGTAGGTGGAGTTTATCCCACTAATAATTTGGTGCAGCGTGGTACACTCTAGTAGCGTGTATATGGTTTCTCTGTTAGATTCCATCCTCCGACAAATCCTTTACTTCTATCCTCGCAGTCGAATCGTCCCACTTGATCTCGCAACACATTGAATCACCACTTTGCTACTTTCTTGGCGTCGAGCTTGGGCAAGTCTTGCAAACCCAACCCTACCACGTGTCACGACATCTTTTCTTCTCCACGATTTGTATGGCTCTTGGACTTCCCTTCATCACACGTGCTCCACCTTCACGAACCGAACATCTCCCGCCATCACCCATCTCCTGATTTCTTCCACAAAACCAAACATCGTTTCAACTTGCCATATTTTTTCTCGATCATTATCTTCGCCGCTCTCACGTCATCCCATTAGTATATCATCACAACAACACTATGAAACTTAAACTTCTCTCAGTACCTTTTCCAAGCTTCGGAGAAGGTTCTATCTCCGATCCATGGAGGTATAACACCATCATCACTGCCATCTCTCTAAACCATCCATCACACTTCCAAGCTCCACGGACTCTTCTCTTCGTCTTCAATGGCCGGTGATGTCTACTGCCAGCTCGAGTACCCTCCATCGATAACTCCTCCCCAACATCTCATCACCTTTCAAGCTTTCATTTGGTTTATCCCCATCGATCACCAAAAGCAACCCTCTTTTGCCTTGTTGCTTGACCTCGAACTTCATCTCACAAAGCCTTTCGAACTTTCCATCGCTACCATGAACCGGCAGGGACTTCTACAAGCCAATTCACAATCACCGCGATAATCGACGCAAGGCTACATCACCGATCAGTAACACCATTTCAAAGCACGACCCATCTCTTCTAACACCTTGACTAACCTAATGACCCATTCGGATTCGAGAATCACTCCAAATCATTCCCATCTTGATTATCACGATCACCGCATCACCGGTAGGTGATTTTCTTTCTGCTACTGTTGAAGTCGATAAAGAAGGTGGTGGTGCTCGAGTTAATAAAATGTGCCTTCAACATATTTTGAATTTCGCCTCCTTTGTAAGAGATGAAGCGCACTCTAGCGATTCTCTTAAAAGTGTCACCCTTAACAGAATGACTGCCCCTTAACGTACAGCGTGAGTGCCAATAGTACTTCCCGATAAAATGACCATTTTTGCCCTTTGCTTATGAGTTCTTGTTTTGCTCATAACTTCTTCATACGAACTCATAATGACTCCGTTCTTTCGCCATCGTCTTCATCTTCTCGTCCTGCTACCCAATGAAAAGTAGAAATCTTGTATTTGAACGAGTTAAATTGGTCTTTGGCCTTTCTCCATATAGCTAGGGTTTTCCCTTGCACAATTAAGTGCATATTCACTTCTTTTGGATGATTTACCTAATAAAACACAAATAAGAGAAAACAAGTGTAATATACAATAATTTGCAAGAAAACCAACAAATACTAGCATGGAATTGACATTTAAAATATGTGAAATATGCACCTTTATCGGTTGGCATGTGCAATGGCATGCGTGGCCAATTTGTCCTAGGTTGCACGGTTTGCAAGCCCTAGGCGCGCGCCACTTTGGCATGACGCGTCAGGGCCAGGTAAGGGTGTTTGGCTTGGCATGGCGTGACCGGGCGTAGCTTAGGCCAAGGCAGATCGCGTTTGGCACTCTGTCCCCAACTTAGGCTAAAGTGTGGCTGGCATGATTTTCCATTGGCATGGAGGTGCGGCCTAGCATGGTTGGCATGCTTTGGCGCGTTTAGTGTCACTAACATAGTGCTAGGCCAAGGCAGGTGTGTTTGCATTTTATTCGCTAGCTTGGGCTAGGTGTTTTTTTTTTTTTTGATTCAAAAAGAGATTTTATTTATTGATCTATAAG